>JAAGWO010000109.1:0-152888 GCA_013266205.1 Fusarium decemcellulare
AAATGGGACTACGCCATGGACACGCGGCAGCAGCAGCCGGCATTGCAGCTGTAAGATTGTCATATTGATATCCCCTTTAGCGGCAGTGAATGGGCATTTTGTTGTCCCCGTCCTTCAACTCACATCATCAGGCTCCGGTATGGGACCTTTGGCTCGGGTCAAACGTGATTGTTGTTTAGCACCGGAACTATTGAAATCCCACCTGAAGCCACTCTCTATATCTGGTCTAGACGCTCGGTCGAGCCCGTCCTTGACGCAATCGTAGGTTGTTTATTTGGTACGGCTCAAACTACAGTCAACTTCCTGAGTCATAAAACAGCCCCTTTGTCTCCGTATTCAGTCATGGCCAAAATAGCACTATGAGGTGCGACTGTGGGCGATGCAGATTTGGCTCAGTTTCGCGTTGCTGGCTTAAATGCAGTGGCAAGTAGTTCTGAAGTGTAACTGGAGAATTATGTTAATAGCCCTTAAGCTAAACAAGAGCCTACATCGTGTTGATATTGGCAGAGACACGCCTGCTGAGATAGCGGGATAACCTAACATTACCAGATTTCAAGAAGAATGAGACAAAGAGTACCAGTCCTAATTTTACGATGCGCCACTCCTCTGCCTGATCAACTTGCCGTATACTTGGCCATCACTTGTAAGGAAGACTCGATAATTGCAATTGAATTTTTAAGAATCGATGCTTGCAGTTCCGCAACGTGTCGCCCAGTTTCACCATGCTAGTTTGGTTGGTGATAGAGTGACGCCTTTTATAAACAGAGTAAGACGGTACCGAGAGTTTGAAAGTCTCTAAATGCGTGTTTCTGCGAGAGGAACATATTCTAGACATAGCTGCAATTCTGACTGAAGGTTATAATAGCCGCACTCAGATTCATAGGGACTTCCAAAGTAGGAGGCTCAGTGCCGATTGGCAGTGCATTCAGGATTTTGGATACTATGTAATAACCCCAAAGTCTGCTCAACTAGTGACTCCCTTATACATACTTCCAACTTGGTCCATGCACAAGCTTACACACAGCTCAGAAAGAAACGATCTTGTAGTCGCCAGAGAAGCTTCCGTCAAAGGTGACGCTGACATCAAGATGGACCCAGAGCTCGTTTCCGTTCTTCAAGTAGAGCCTGATGGAACCCTTGGCAACGAAAAGATTGATGTCAAGGCCAACACCGTCCTTGAGGTTCCCAAAGATGTTGCCCACGTTAATTCCAACAATGCTGACGCTAACCCCAATCTCGTATGTGTCGGTGTCAACGTAGCCAGTAATCTGGATAATCTTAGTCCCGTACAAACTTGAACCTCAAGTTGATCAGTCTCTGCGTACCTTGATTGGGCCAAAGCTCCACTCAATTGGGATACGACTTCCAACATTTCCAGGAGGAAGGTTTCGGACAATGTCGATCTGCTCAGCCTTCCACACATTGTCGCCCTCCTCGGGGGCAGTGAGACTGATGACAGCACCTAATGATGTGTCAGCATCATAGTGCTCTCACTCTGTCGAAGATGTCCGACTTACCAACGTTCTGTTCGGCAGGGTTGGACATTTTGGCGGTGGGAACAAAGGGTTGAAGCTGGTATTGGAATCTTGGTTGGAATTTCTTGAAGATGCAGTGGAGTTGTCTGGTATGAGCTTCTCCTGTTGCTCTGAGGATGCCGAGGCCTTTATAGCCTTCTGGTCCCCGTTAGACCGAGCCCGTGAGGACACAGCCCGATGGCCACCTTGCTTTAGAGAATACAGTCACTGCCAATACCATCTCTTGTGACTCGGATTCGCGTCCGGGCGTTTACCTTGACATAATCCTATTTCGTCATACTCCGGCGCTGATGCGACGATCAATCCCGAGGAAAGTTATAATCACGTAGAAAGCGGGCTGTTCCGTGCTGGCTGCAGGGGATAAACCATTACGTCCACGCCGCATCATGATGCAAGTGTGGTCATCAGTCAACCTAATAGCAAGGACGTAATGAGTGATCGTCAGTTGAGACCAAGTTTGAGGCCTGCTACACAGTACATCAGCGGCGAGGTTTCTTCTGCCATCATGACATAATATCATAGATTCTGATGCAAACGTTAGTCTAGTAGTCCCACTTACATGCAGTGAGCTTGGTGTTTCCCTTCAATAAACCACTGTCTGTTACCCCACCCGCAATAGGTTCATGTAAGTCTCAGTTTCTGTCAACTTCTTCGACCTTTAGTAAAGTTCATGCTTGGCTTTTCATTGCGCGATTTCTTTCACCGCTATAGATTTGCCTAGCAACGGATTTCCCAGTTCCGACAGGCTATTTCGTGATATTCCGATGACGATCTCGTCTGTGTCCTCAGCTAGCCACTTCTCTTGGCCGTCATCGACGATGCTGGCGTTTATTCCCATCATCTTACTTGAGTGATCCACATAGACGAGTAAGTGGAGTGAATAACGAAGAACAGGGGATGTTTCTGGAATCGACGGCTAAATGTCCTACTCACTGGTTAGAACAGGTTTCACCATATCCGGTATCTTGTCTCACCCTACCTAGATGATCTGATATCCTTTCCGTCAACTAGTCATGTTCTTCCGCGAACGTTAACAAAGTGCTGGCATATGTCTTACAAGGCCCACCGATACCTCGACGAATAATGGTCAGCTACAATTGTTCAATACCAAGCCCTACCTTGCCTAGAATTGATCTGATCTGCAAATTCAGCCAGTCACAAGGCTACAGCACAATTTCTTGGACTCTACTGCTCTATCTGCGGCAGCAACACCAATGGCGAGCGAAGGAATTTTGGCGACATCTGTTTCCAATCCGGCAATATTTTCATTACGTACCTAGGCAATAGAAGAAGTAGGTTGTGTTTAATGGGGATTGAAGCTTTGAAAATTATCAGATCAATGTGAAATATCTTACAATATTAGCCGCAAAGATCTCCACCTTTCAGCTCTCTACAGAATCAATAGGGCCATGCAACTAGACCTTTTTGAATGCACTAAAAGCCACTCAAGATGCAATCCAACTCACAAAAGATGACAGGTCGAGCCAGGGCGGTCACCTTCAGCAGGTTCAATCCTTTCCACCGACCTCGGATCAAGCTACAGTCAGAATTTTCTTTAGTGTGAATGTTTCGCCTCGGGGAATAGGAGACTGAGGCCCGATACTCATGTACTTCCTTTTTAAGCGACAAGACATATGTAGCTGAATGGGCGCTTAACTGGCTCTCTCCACTATGTCTTAGTTGGAGACTACGTGCTATCACACGGTACAAGTCCTTGGTTGGATATGGCGGGACAGTCTGAGCAGGGATGTTTTGTTCAGCTCCCCACGGGGTGCTGATCTTTGACCAAACCACAACATGGCAAGGGATCGTCTATAAGGAAACAATCGCGTCATCCATAAAGAGCCCAGTTGTCAGGACACGCGTTGCGGCCCGCTCAGACCGCCACTTCTTAGGCCATGGTCAGGCTCAAACTAAAGTATCGGCCTGGGTAAGTACTCTGAAGCAAAACCTGTATTCCAGCTGCAAGGTAGTCAGTAAGCCACCTAATTATGATATAAATGTCTTAGATTCGCAATCCTTCCCCTTCGTGAGGCCAGAATTTCTCTTTTGGGCTAGCTGCTTGGGCCGCTGTGGATAATCAATGCATTCGGTATGCGCAGGAGCTGACAGCTGAATGTGACGTGCAAAAGCCACCATCTCGTCGATTCCTGCTACTCCGAGTATGGCAGTACTCCTTAAAGGCAAAGTCAGCATTCTGACTCTTGGTATCTCGAGAGCAAAGCTGTATTTGATGCAGAGGGTCAGTTTTGTGGCTTAAAGCACGGAACTTGCCCCCTGCATGGCGTTAGGCCTGACCACAGCGGCCTGGACTAGCCCACTCCGCGATGATCAACACAGACTTGTAGTCATAGCGAGAAGCGAGAAGGTGGTTCAGGCTTGGGTATCAGACAATACGACCGGGCGAAGCATGCGAAGCGTAGACTAGAGTTATATAGAAACCTGCATCTATTGGGTAGTATTTCAAATGCTAAGAGAAGTCAACAGCCCGTGCAAGTTTCACAACAGGTCCAGTGCAATCTATGAATGACCATCTCTGCACATTATAACCCTTCTTTAAGAATTCAACATCTTGTATTATCTGCCAACGCGCCATGACTGAATCAACTGTCAAGTTCTCGTACTGCTCGGCCGATTCCAAGGTGCCTCTGTCCAGCCCTCTTCCGGTTGGTAACCTGGTTTCTAAGGACGGGAGCCCGAGTTTCTTGGCCGCAAACAAGAACCTCTGGTGGCCTAATGGGACGAAGCTCAAGGTCAGATTCCTCAATGGCAGCCCGAAACTGAAGGAAAAGGTCAAGATCTACTCGCAGACGTGGGAATCGTTTGCCAACATCGACTTTCGATTTATCGAACAGGGCGATGCTGATATCCGAGTTGGGTTCCAATGGTAACTACATGACTAGAAACAACTTGCGAGCGAGGAAAGGCTAAGTCATCGTCAGGAACCACGATCCTGGTACGTGGTCGTACGTTGGAAAAGACGCCCAGAAGTTTGCCTTGGGCCAGAACTCGGCAACCATGAACTTTGGCGACTTGGACGATAATAGTCGTGAAGAAGTCTACTGTCGAGTCATTACACACGAGTTTGGCCATGCAATCGGCTGTGTTCACGAACACCAGGCCAACCCCATCGAATGGAACGTGGCTCAAGTCCTTGCAGATTGCAAGCGAGACTATAAATGGGACGAGAAGACAACCCGGAGCCAAATCATCGACCGCGAGAGGGACCTCAGTGCCCTTGTTAAATCTGACTTTGACCCCAACTCGATCATGTGCTACTACTTTCCTGCCTCGTGGACCGCTGATCACTCTTCAGCTCCCACAAACCTCAATCTTTCAGCTACCGATAGGAGTTTTATTGCCAAGATCTATCCTTTCCAGACACGCAACGACGGAGAGTTGACTATCGACCCCAGCATTCGGCCCTGGTACCCCCCTGTGGCGCTCAACTCGAAGGCCATCCAGTTCAGCCCTCCCTATCTTGTTGCTCCTCGTCTGGCGCTCGGGTTTAAGCTGCTTGATATCGCTAATTCAGCCAACATTCGTGTTCGTGCAGCCGCTGCGAGAGTCACTGAGGACGAGTTTGCCCTGAACATAGATTCGTGGGCCGACACGCAGCTCTATAATGCATCTGCGACATGGCTCGAATTTTCGGCTGACGAGACGGACTATCAAGGCAAGTTGGTTTCGGTTCCAGACACGTTTCCATTCTACTAGTGTACTGATCATCTTTTTCTCTAGTTGGGGAATTCAGCACACTCGATTATCGACCTCTGAACACGTTTCCCACTCCCGGTAAAGACGGTGTTCGTCGAGACACCGAACACTTTGACTTTCCCGATGGCAAATACACCGAAAGCCCCAACGTGCTCGTCTGGCTTAGCGCTCTTGATTTTGACAGAGGCCACAACTGGAGAGTTAGAGCCAAGGCCACCAACGTCACGGCCTCTGGCTTTGATCTCGATATTGAGACATGGGCTGACACCAAGTTGTACAGCGCCACAGCGTCATGGGTTGCCTATCCCAAGGGTCGCGAAGGTGTCGTGAATGGTAGAGTCAGTAGCAGTGAACTGAGAAACTGGTTCCCACCCTCTGCTAGCGATAGCAAAAAGGTCAAATTTCCCGCCAAGTCTTTTGACAGGGCACCAAAGGTTTTCCTCGCAATCAGCGAGCTGGACTTGGACTCGTCTACTAATCTCCGTGTCAAAGTCAGTGCAGACAGAATTGATGCGTCTGGGTTTATCTGGCGTGCTGAGTCGTGGGAGGATAGCAAGTTGTATAATGTCGGCGCAGACTGGATCGCTTTTGGTTGATTATACGGTCGACAGGCACCGCGTTGGGGCATTCGTTAGACCAAATGTTGGGGAACACGTGGCAATTGCTTGGATAAATTCCATTACTATCTCTTCTACTCGTTATCCGACTTCCGCAGCAACAAAGAACACAGTATCCTAGCACATCATAGCATCATAACCAAAGCTTCTTCGCATGCGATTCTTTGGAAATGCAACCAATAGTGTTTGTTCATGAGTTTTAGCGACACCCATTTGAAAATATAATCATGTCAATAACACCCTCCGCGATTGCTGGGCGCACAAAGTGGGGGTCAATTTGTCAATTTCACCCTGCATCTCACGGTCATCGAGCGGGAATCTGTAGGGGCGTTCGTCGATTTCACCCTTCGATTTGATGACACCCTTCGACGAGCCGTACAAAAAACCCCGAGCTAGATTCGTGGCGCTTGGTTTGAGTCCAGGCCTCCACGAAACAGCGAATTGAATTGTAGCTTCTATGCTCTGGCTCTAATTTAACCCTGGTCTGCCAACTCCCTAGCAATCATCGTCGTCGTGCTAGCATACCCCATCCTGCCCGACTAATAAAACAGTTTATGACTCTACACCCACCACCCAAACTCCACACTTTTGCTGACGTTGTTTATGCGCCTCCGTTACGACGAACAGCCGCAATAAGCTCGTCGACGTCGTCAGATGTATGCGAGAACGACGTTACAAAGCGAACGATATCCTTCTCCCACCGGTCGTAATAAAATTTGTATCCATCAGCTAAAAGGCCTTGTATTGTGTGTTGCGAAAGGCGGCAGAATAGAATGTTGGCCTCGGACGCTGCAACGAGTTCAGGTCCTGAAAGCAACTTGATGCCATTGCTCAACCTGGCAGCCATCTGATTGGCCTGATGAGCGTTGCGAAGCCAAAGTTCGTCTGTGAGGTAGGCTTCTATTTGGGCAGTATGGAAGCGCATCTTGGATGCCAACTGGCCCGCTCGCTTTTGCCGAAATGCAAGCTCTGGGGCAAGCTGAGGATCAAACGAAATAATGGCGTCAACCGTCATGGCACCGTTCTTGGTCAAGCCAAAGGAAAGAATGTCGACTCCGGCCCGCCAGGTCATTTCTGCTGCCGACACGCCGAGCCGATCCAGAGCGTTTGCGAAGCGCGCACCGTCCATATGCACTCGTAGATCAGATTCTTTCAATTCTAGACAGCTGACGAATTTCCTCGACCCTGTAGACGCTCCCGTTTTCGGTGGGTTGACTAATACTCAGCACCGCAGGTTGGACACTATGGACGTCGCCAACCTTGCGTTTGACGGCGATGCTGAGGGCAATGGGATCGATCTTGCTGCTACTGCTGGGAATGACAACAAGCTTGGCCCCGCCTGTGAGGGCTTCTGGCGCACCGCATTCGTCATTGTTGATATGGCTGTCTTGGTGGCATAAAATACTGCCCCAAGGAGGTCGCAACGCCGCCAGACCGATGCAGTTGGCAGCAGTGCCACTGGAAACGGGAAATAGGTCAACCTTGCGCTCGAATACCTCATCAAGCCGGCGGCGAACTCGAGTTGTAGAGTCATCGTTCCCGTATGGCAAGGCATGGCCACTGGCAGCAGCAACAATAGCTTTGACAACCTCAGGGGAAGCCCCCGCCGTGTTGTCGCTCATGAAAGCGCGGTTCGACGATATCGAAGTGGCAATCATCTTGAAGTAACTTTGGCCGGCAAGTGAAGTCAATGATAAAATGATGGTGAAAATTAGTAGGAGAGAAGCGACATATATATGACCGATTTGGACAACGGAGTAAGTGATACATAGATAGAGAGCGATAACCGAGGATATGAATACAGCTCGCCCCTTGTCCGAGACTAAAGACGAGACGAGACGAATGGTTGGATCGGCCTGGCCGACAATCTGCCATGAATCTTAAGGGCGCAAGGAAGGGCGTAAAAGCGGACTCAACAAATGAAGTCCGAGTCATGGGCCCCAGTTGTAACTAGAAGCTTGCCCAAATCACGGCACGGTCCACATCCGACTGCCCTATAAGTTTGACTAGCCCTCAGCGTCAAATCACTCCACCCTGTTGTCCTGAAAACTCGACAAGAGCAAATCATGGATGTAAGGACCTCACCATTCCCACCCATTGTCTGTTTTCCTTCCTAATACTGAAACAGTTCGGGCCGACAAACGCGATTTACTTGACCGAGGAGGGTCGGCACGTTTGCAATGCTTCTATCCTTGCCAGCATCCCCCTTGCGACCGCCGATGATGCGGTAAAGGAGCTTTTCAGAAACGTCCCGGATGCAGACCATCTAGTAGTGACCGATTCGACAATTTTCTACGCCAAGGGAGGGGGCCAACCAAGTGATACTGGGACCATGACTTCCCATTCACCTACCTCAGAGTTCAGAGTCAAGGCTGTTCATAAGCTACCCAGCGGGACAATCCTACACCTTGGAAGTTACTCTGGCCAGCCATTTGCATGTCAAGATACAATCGTGCAAACTGTCGATAGTCAGACCAGAAGGCTGCATTCGAGGATCCATGACGCAGGCCATATCATAGCTTCTGCGGTACGCAGCCTTGGTATTCCCGACATTCAGGAGCTCAAGGCACAGCACTATCCCGGAATCGCATTTGTTGACTTCAAAGGCGTCATTCCCAATAACAAGAAGGGAGAAATTGAGCGTGTTGCAAATAAGATTGTTGAGGATGACCGAGCTATTATGGTCCAATGGTGGACCAGTAAACAGTTTCAAGAGAAGTCCTGGACGACTCCTGATGAACTTGATGATGAAGACGACCAAGTGCGGGCCGTTGAGATAGAGGGAGTGGGAGCGTATATGTGTGGAGGGACGCATGTGGGCAGCACTGGTCTGGTGGGAGAGATTCGAGTCCGGAGGATCAAAAAGCAGCAAGGGGTCACTAGGGTATCATATGAGTTGGTAGTACGAAGAACCGGAATGCTATCGATAAATCCGAGCACTTAGGTGAGACGTCTGTGGTGAATCTACATCTTTGGGATGCCCACTAAAATGTACCCAATAGCAATTGAACGCAACATCTAAGGAGTTAATAGACCAACTTTATACCGGCAAGATAGATTCAAGAGCTTATACCGGCCACTGACAGCGCCATGCACCATTAATCAGCTCTAGCTGTGTTCACCGAGATCTGCTCCAATTGACCCTAGCTACTGTTTATGGGTTGGCAATCGGAGATACAGCGGGTTTCGTGCTTAGACTCAAATGTAGCCCAGCACGTGGCCCATGTCCGTGGCTTACTTAGCAATAAAACAAAGCTAGCAAGAATAATTTCTGCTGCTGATGGGATGGTGGTCTTACCAGAGCTCGCTTCTATGACGTCGATGCTACCCCGAGCCCAAGCTGCCGGATACCTTCGAATCTCCGAAGCCGAGGGCTCCAACGTTTTCAACGCTCTATCAATGTTCTGTAATCAGAAAGTCCGGGGACTGTGGGTCTACAGACGTTTTTTCGTCAGATTCGGCCGAGGGAGGGCCGCTCGGATCAGACGTTCAGGGTGTTGGAGAAGCTTCTGAGGTGGGCAGACGATGATGATGCGGAGGTAGACCGGGACTTAGCGTTGGCGTCATCGGCTCTTCGGCGCCAAGGGACTGCCAAGGACGAGTTGTAGCCGCATCGGTACTTGATACCGGCGTAGATCGAATCCTCCAAACTTGTCCCCTGCTTGGCGAAAAGGCATCAGTTTGGAGAAAAAGGACGGACAAAGCGTAATAAAGACTAGTAACAACAAGCTCTCAAGCTTGAACTCAATTAATTCATTTCCCCAGATTTGAATCCCCAATCGTCAAGTTGTCTCATCGCTGTGGGCACACGAACACGTCGCGGTGCCGGCCGTCGTGTCCCATCCGGATCTCTCGGAACCGCCAGTACCGACTCTGCACGGGTCATCGGTCAGCCCACGAATGGTAGGGCGTAGCTCACAGAGCGCCCCCAACGTCATTTTGCCTCAGAGGACCTCAGGTCTTTGTAGCCTCATCTAACGACCAAGTATCGAAGGCTGAAACAAATACTCATCAGTCTCGAAAAATTGCCCCCAATAGAACCTGAAGAAGAAGGCAGAGTTGCATAGATTCCCACTACATGTCAACTAGAGAATTGCACCAACTTGCACTCGCACGTGAAGACCTTGCAGATGAATTAGGCCGAAATATTCGGAGCAAGGGTCATGTATATCAATGGAACCTGCCAGGTATTCTTTCAACCACCGAGCCCCTCTCCGAGGTACACTTCCCCAGCTCCCCATGGAGAAACGGTCAAGCTTGTTGCGAATTGGCTCCCGCCGATGACACTGCTCCACGCGCACTGCACCTGACTGACGGGGACGGACCGATTGTCAGGTCTCGCGACCACTGGCCCAAATCCGATGAAGCCGTCAGACGTTGCGGCTCATTGGGCAGCCCACTCGAGCTTGACATCACCCTGAGTTCACGATGTTGGAGTAGCTACATAAGCTCACGGCCACCCAGAGCTTGCAAAGAGCTTGGAGCTTCGTTCCTCACATCTCACAGCACGGTCGAGATACCCGTGACATTTAACTAGAACCTGACTTCAACTCATATTTCCCAGGCCCGCCATAGCCTCTGTCGCCCACCATGGCGCCATCCTTCCTCAGTCTCACTGTTCACTTTGATGATCAGAACCCCAATTCGGAAAAGGGAAAGCAGGCGGGTGCCCGCCGATCTCTGGCTGGCCTCGACTACTCGCCTTTGCGCCGTATCACGGGAACGTCTCTCGTGGTAGCCCTTTTTGTGTCCATGGGAGGACTCCTGTAAGCTATCCCACCAGCCACCTACAGGCCAGTTTGCTGACAACACGATTCGTGCAGCTTCGGTTACGATACCGGTCAAATTTCGGGTTTCCTTGAGATGCCAGACTTTTTGGATCGCTTCGGTATGACAAACAGCAGCGATGACCGTGTTTTTAGTACCGTCCGTTCGGGTCTCATTGTTG
Source organism: Fusarium decemcellulare (assembly GCA_013266205.1). NCBI lineage: Eukaryota > Fungi > Ascomycota > Sordariomycetes > Hypocreales > Nectriaceae > Fusarium > Fusarium decemcellulare. The sequence continues at coordinate 10,818 of JAAGWO010000109.1, forward strand.
CCCTGTTGTCCATCGGCACGCTCATGGGCGCCCTCATTTCTGCTCCGATTGCCGATCGTGTCGGTCGAAAGTACAGTATCTCTTTCTGGTGCCTGATTATCAGCGTCGGTTTTATTATCCAGATTTCTGCCAACCGCGATTGGGTTCAGATCATGATGGGAAGATGGGTTGCTGGACTTGGAGTTGGAGCGCTGTCGTTGCTGGTGCCCATGTTCCAAGCTGAGACCTCGTACGTTGACCCTGATTTCTGTCAGGTCGTGTCTAACATTCATCATGCAGACCCCCTTGGATTCGAGGTGCCATGGTTTGCACGTACCAACTGTTCATCACCATGGTAAGTCGTATCAGCATCGACCGATGCCCACTCGTGAGCTAACAAGCCACTAGGGAATTTTCTTGGCTGCTTGCTTCAACTACGGCACTGTTACCCACCACCCAAACAGTTCGGCATCATGGAGAACCGTCATTGGTATTGGTTGGGTCTTCACGCTCTTCCTCGGCATCGGCATCCTCTTTTTCCCTGAGACACCCCGATTTGACTACCGCCGTGGACATGTCGACCGCGCTCGCGACACGCTCTGCAAGGTTTATGGAGCCACTCCGAATCACTGGGCTATCCACACTCAGATGGAGGAGATTGAGTCCAAGTTGAAGGCCGAAAAGACTGTCAAGGGCAATCCCATCTCCGAGTTTGTCACCATGTTCCGCGCACCACGCATGGCATACCGCATTTTCATCGGTATGTCGCTGCAGATGTTCCAACAACTTACTGGTAAGTCCTTTTTCCGGATTCCGTCCTCCGATCCAGACTAATCGATTTCACAGGCGCCAATTACTTCTTTTACTATGGTGTGACCATTTTCAGATCCGTCAGCATCAGCAGTTTCAAAACTCAGATCATTCTCAACACCATCAACTTTGTTGTCACGTTCATTGGTCTGTACCTAGTCGAGCACTACGGTCGACGCAAGTCTCTTGTTGCAGGCAGCATCTGGATGTTCATTTGCTTCCTCATCTTTGCCTCAGTTGGACACTTCGCTCTTGACCGGACGACACCCGAAAATACCCGAAGCGCTGGTATCGCCATGATTGTCATGGCCTGTCTCTTTATTCTCGGCTTTGCAACCACTTGGGGACCCATGATCTGGACCATCATGTCGGAAATCTTCCCCTCGCGCTACCGTGCAAAGGGAATGGCCTTGTCCACGGCAAGCAACTGGCTTTGGAATTTCCTTCTAGCCTTTTTTACCCCATTCATCACGAAAGATATCGACTTCCGTTACGGCTATGTCTTTGCGGGATGCAACATCCTTGGTGGTCTTTTGGTCTACTTCTTCGTCATCGAGGGTCAAGGCCGCACTCTTGAGGAGATTGATACCATGTACCTAGAGCGTGTCAGCCCTATGAAGAGCTCCAAGTGGATCCCACCGCCTCCGGAGGAGATGTCAAGGATCCGCAAGCAGGCTGGAACCGACCTTGAGACTGCTGTGCCTGGGTCCAGTGATGACGAGACGCAGCGGAACTCGGCTGTCACGAACGGCGACAACCGAACCCCGGCGGCAAAGAAGGAGGAACATCCTGGAACCACCCACAAGGAGGGTTAGTAAAGTGATGAAGGGACTACATGGGGGGCTTAAATAGCGAACACGTAGCGATTCGGGAAGTACATGTCGACGAACATATGTATCAAGATTGTATCATAAGTATGAATGAATAATGAAGGTTATGTTGTACGAAACAATGCTTCTTGTGATATTTGAACTTCTAACAACTTGGGTCAGCAGTAATTATGTACAACCGATATCCCAGCTAGCCTCAGTCCACGTAGCATGGAGGCCGCTTTGAACATTCAACGAATAATGCCAACGTCACCGGCCTCGAGGCACGCAACTCAATAAGTCCCTCGTCATGTACCATTAGTTGCCTTAATATCGGGCGCCTGACACCTCGTTAGGTGCGCCAAGTACGATTGACAAGGAATGACCGAGAAGTGCTTTTTTCAACAGAACAACAAGAACAGAAGGCTGAGCCGGATTTCCTGTTTTGGCAATTTCCTAAAAAAAGGAGTATCTTTAAAGGTTGGCGGTTGTCAACATCATCAGTTCATTGGTCACGCTGAGCTTGTTTTATCTAAGCTTAAGTAATCCGGGGCTCTGGAACAAAATGACGTCAATGAGGGCATTCATGTGTAAAGGTGATCACGCCAAGATACAACATTCGAACGATGCCTTTTGATTGTGAAGTCATCTAGCGCGAGTATTTCGGTATTGCCCAAAAAACGAAAGCTATAGCGAAACCGAAAAATAGGCTCGGCACTAACACGGACGGCACGGCAAGGATAGGTAGATCCGGCAGTTGATTCCGTCTGCATGAAACTCATTCAGGCTTTATATAGAACCTGGCCTTACCCATTAATCTCCTGCGGATTAGTAGATGCGAAGCGCTTAACCCCATAGGCTCAAGGTTGCACATGCAACCCATTGACGGTGCGATCAGGCTTACTTTAAATACCGTGCTTAGTTGTCCAGGTATCCTTATATAAAATTACCTGCCGAAAGTTTTGTTTGTAATACGGCCGATCTCAGCCCCGCACTGGCCTATAAGCAAGCTACATGCATTCCCGTTTCAATGCTACTGTTGTATAAAAGCTGTGTTGTCCAGTGTGGAAGCTGACGTCTCTGTGTGTGGTAGAGAAAGTCAAACTAGCCAAGGCAAAGTAATTCCCGGTTCAAAGTTGAAAGCTACAAGACACTGCCACATTCTATGCGGCCTGTCGTTGGTCAAAGCCGAGGTCGCATTGCGCGGGGTTAACCAGGCGCAGGCAAACTATCCAGAGGCCTGGGCTCGTAATGAAAATAGTAGGACAGCTGTGTTTTCCGCCGCCAAGCCGTGGTGACGATAGACTGCATCTAGTGAGAACGTTAACCTTGATCCGAATCATCCGATATAGACAAGGTGACAGGTAGTTGTGAATGTCTCAGTGAGGCTGCGTGAGTAAAGTAAGACACAATACTTGTATCTCTAGATCGCCAGTTTAATTCACACGTATATTCCCAATAAAGAATTTTGATCCACCAACCTCAGGTTGAGGCTAAAGATTCTCTAAAACAAATAAACAGCTTGTTCAAATCGAGTATTAAGCAACACAGAAAGTCTCACAGTGATCAAGATTAGAATTAGGTTGGGTTTCATGCAGTATTGGGTTTATTAAGGTACCGTTGAAGAGTAAAACCTGTTTCTGTAGTCTTGTGGCTGGCCTCTCTATCTTCCGGAAGAGAAGTTATTTACCAATTAAATTAATGGCCAAGATCCAAGTCATGCTGGCCCTTGAGGTATCCCTCAAATCACAAAAATTGCCTTTCGGTTTCGTAAATAGGTTGATTTGGGTTTCTGAACGTTATTCTCAACGTTGACATGGATGCCTTGCATTCATGCATCAATAACACACTACGGCATTGCTAGACCGCCCGCAACTACGCCACGATACTACGGCTCGTCGCTCATGAGGACAGACAAACTCTCGGCATGTCGGGCAATCGCATCACCCGCTGAACGGAAAACACGGGAATCTTTGACTAACTGCGCACTTATGTAAAGCCGTAGGTGTAGCTTTCCAAGTATAAATAACCCCAGAGATCACCTCTAAATCAAGTCCCCAAGCCATCACAGCAACACTCACAGCAACCACCCAATCCAACTCCTACTACGCAACTCTTCCCTTACTCAAAATGAAGCTCTCCATCGCTGCCCTTGCCACTGTCCTCGCTGCTGGTGCTCTTGCCAATCCTTTCCCTCAGGACCTTCCCGATGTTCCCGACGTTCCCGAAGTTCTCGAGGGTCTTGAGACCCGAGCAATCTGCAAGCACGCTGGCAGGTGCAGCTGGATTGGATCGGGCCATTGCGAGCATTACTGCAAGCACCACGGAGGCTTTGCTTTCACGCAGGACTGCGGCTTTAAGAAGCAGAAGTGCTGCTGTGTCAAGTTTTAGTCTAACAGGTTCGTGGCACTGCAATTGTTCTGGTCAAAAGCTAAGATTTATCCAGGCATAGCGAGCCAGTGGTTCGGTCCTTGAGATGTAGCAAAACAGCCAATTTTCAAAGGTTTCATATATACAACATAGCTACATGTAACATGGATATACAATCTACTCTAAACCATATCTTGCCCCGTGCAGTTGCTCCAAGCGCCTTGTGAAGACAAACCGTGACACTCTACATGCCTTCTTCCTCCAGGGCGATAGTAGATGAAGGAAACTCTTGACTTTATTCCCACAACCATGTTATTCCGCGAGGAAGGTGGTTTTAACTGCTTAGGCAGATGATGAAGGGGTCTGCGAAGGGAAGCCTCCAGAAGGAGGAGTTCCACTGCCACCAGGGGGACCGCCCTCACCGCCACCTCCACCGATTCCGCTGTCAAGCTCGTGGCCACCGTCCTCAGCCAGATATCCAGCCACGCCGTAGTAGTCGTCGGTGCTGTAGTCAGCGGTGGCGTTGATACCGATCTGGATCCAGGCAAACAGACCCTCCTCAACCGTGTCGCCAAGGTAGACGAACTGGGGGAAAGGATCGTAGGAATCGTCAGCCTGGAGGACAGACCACATGTCTTCGTCGTTTGTTGTGACCTCGACTTCGTTGGTGTTGTAGGGGTGCAGCTTTTCCACCTCCTCGCGCAGGTCATCGGGCCAGAAGAGCTGTCCAATGTGGGTGACCGGGCTGTTCCAGACGGAGATGGTGCCGTTAGAAAGCACTGAAGCGTTGGTGTGAGTGAGAAGATGTGTGTGGACCGCACGTCCCTCGTAGTGTCCGGGGAAGATGGTCTCGAACTGAGCCACACCGTCGTGATCGGTGATCTGGATACCTCGAAGGAAGGTAGTGTCAGGGCCAGCACCGGCGCTCACACCAGAATAGACACCAGTGGCATTGCAGTTCCAAACGTCGATGGCGAGCCTAGGCAGCGGTGCGCAAGTGGAAACATCGACGTATTGAACTTCAAGGAATAGGGGCACTCCGTCGCACCACTCCTTCTCGATGACGTTGGATCGGAGGTATTCGCCGACAATGTAGTACGGGCCAGCCGTGATCTCGGGAGACAGGACACAGCTGGAGTTGGCGTCGAAAACGGTCTCGAGAGGCGTGAACATGTCGTTGGTAGAGAGGCCAGTCATGTTGTGGTTGACAGCTTCCCAGTTGGAGAGGGCTTCAGCATCGCGACGATATTTTCGGGGGGCTTTGGTTCGATCAGTAAGAATGAATCAGAATCACCTAGTGTTTAGACATACCCGACTTGATGCCAAGTCGCTTTCGAAGGTCTTCAACCTTGCGAGCTCGGCGTGTAATGGCTCGCTTCTTCAAGGCCTGCGCGCCCTCAGAGTTCGAGCATCGGTTCAAAGATCTCCCGCCCAGGTTGGCGACTGTATCGCGAGTCTTGATGGCCCTGGCCATCTTGTGGTGGTCATGGGCCTCGCCGGGGTGTCCCGAGACGAGGCCAGATAAGGCGAGGCCAGTGGCGGCGAGAAATCTCAGAGAAACCATGATGTCGATGGAGAAGAAGAGGTAGTCTGGAGTGTGAGATTACAATTCAACTGCTGAGGATTGGCGCCTCATATATCCTCGAGCCATATCCACCCCCGTAGCAAATAGACATTAGCTTACGACTGAAATTACGCATTCTCGTAGATTGGAACCTCTAGGGCGCGCTTCCACAACCATTCCTTGACTCGCTTGTGATCTGCGATGAAGCTCGGTCAATGGATCCCCCACAACCCGAATGACGGGGAGTGGGCCTCGGGCGCGGCACTCGAGCGCTTAGGGCAGGCAATGCAACGGGAACAAGGGGGTTTCAGTCTCCAGGCCACGCGTTGGGGATACGAATTTGCATTCCAGAGATGCTAATTGGCGGTGGCGTAGACACCACAGTCCTGGCTGGCACTTTTTCTGCGGTTTATTTCCTCAAAGTGGCTTGGGTCCGGCAAGCTCCACTGGCGGGATAATGGGGACCGAGGCTGGAGATGCCCAAGGAGAGAGGTCCATGCTCAGATCAAACAATGCAAATTTATGAATCACTCTCCGAAATTACCCCGGCTTTGATTTCGGAGGAGGTTTGTATGCCGGAAGGCCATTAGATAGCATGTGTTACTTGGCAGCGGGATTGTAAAAACGAGGCACACTACGAATTAGCCATGCCGAGATGGTACGGGGGAAAAGAGACACAAAGTCCTACACTGCAAATATCAATTTTAAGCAAAGTTTATTTCCAGAGATCCAGCCTATTCTCAACGCCCGTTGCTTCGACACCTGGGTCCGAAAATCGCAAAACTACAGGGTAGGCTACTTTTCAATTCAACAGTTTTTAAGATTTGATCCCGAGTCAGCCCTACAACCCTATTCCATTCCATGACTCAGTACCCATCAGCTTTATCTATCTGTGATGCTTGGGCATACTTTGTAGGATTAATGCTGACAGTAGGGAGCCAACCTTGAGGATTAACGCCGCCTCCGGTAGTGGCAAGCCCATCAGCAGTCGAGTTGACGCCAATGGTAATCTATGGATTGTGTTAATTGATGCCAATAGCAGGACGAAAGCAAAGTCACTCACGTATCCAACTAAGCCGTCCTCAATCCGGTCTGTGAGCTGGCTGACGCTGATCACGGCACTGTATCCATCAGCGCTCGCGTCAGAGAAAAGAGAGTCTTCGCTGTTTGTAGTGCGGTTCAGCGTGGCCAAGTGCTCCTTGTAGGGGCTAAGAGCATAGACGCGGTTGAGCAGATCCTCTTCGAAGAAGAGTTGCCCAATGTGCTGAACCTTGCTGTGAGAGTAGGATGTGCCGTTGGTGATGTTTGTCTGCGCCGTAACATGGATGTGCGTGGTGCGAGTGATGTAGTACCCCGGGAACTTGGTCAAAAACTCAATCATTCCGTTGTTATCGGTCACTTGGATTCCTCGCAAGAATGTCTCATCGTCTGTGGTGCCATCATCCCTCTTGGACCATCCATCCAAGAGCTCCGCTGTATCTGGGTCGATGCCGGTGAATGAAGAATAGGAACCCGTGGCGTTGCAGTTCCAAATCGTGAGAGCTGTCCCTTGGAGAGGATCGCAAGTTTCGATGTCGATCACGCCAATGTCAAGGTAAAAGTCGATTCCTTTTTGAACTTCTCGGAGATCATGACGAACCATCTCTCCATCAACACTAGTGGGCATTAGAGTTGTCCGTTGGCGGCTGCTTCAATCATCTTACCCGTAGGGACCCCAAACAGTGTCTGGGGCTAGAACGCAGGTGTCATTTTGAATCGTGGCGTATTGTAGTGACTCGTGGTGAACTTGTTTAATGCCATTCTTTTGTTGATTCTCCAAGTGACGTGCGTGAAGCCGACTAGAGCGCTTGGCCAGGATCTCAGCTTTGCGCTTCTCAATGGTGGCGGCGCATCTGTTGCTGCTTCGGCCTACAAGCTTGGCCTCTGACTTGGCCTTCTCGGCAGTAAGCTTTTCTGGGTGGGCAAGAGCTGTGCCCAGAGTCAGGGCAAAAAACATAAAGTTGCTGAGCTGCATCTTGGTGTATACAAAAAGGGCGATAGTGGGATGGGAGTTCAGCTTGACCTGGTGGGGATACGCCACCAAAAAGCCATGCAAGCCTATTTATGAGACATTGCGATTCTACTGTAGTTCATCGGTATTTTCCGACGTCGTAGTTTACATTGTAAAGAACATGGGCCCTGCCGATCCTGATTTGCTTACGAGTGGCTTCCGCGTCCAAGCACGGGATGTGGGCGGTGGTGGAGACAGCCTCTCACGGAATGTTCGATTTTGATGACAAGGACTAGATGACGCAAAGACATGCATGAATGTTTAGGCATAACTGCTAGGTTCGGAACAGAAGAAAAATAAGCAAGATACTATTCGCGTCTGTCTTCCGTGCCCAGTCCCTGACCGACAACCCAGCTACGTACTTGGACCCGCACCTATACGAATGAAACAGCGGTATGGCTCAGACCAGTCCGCGCCTCTCTGCTTCCTGGTTCAAAACTTCCTGCTGAGCGAGTTGGACATTCGTAATGTGCTTTTGCATCTTCCAGGCTGGAACGCCATTTTCGTACATCTCATCCATCTCGGCCGTGTTGCGCTTGGACGGCTCCGGGACGTAGAACCAGACGATGACTGTGGTGATGACTCCGAGCCCACCATACAGCCAGCCGGTGTTGTAGTTCCAATCAACACCCTCGGGATCAACTGCAAGTGACACTTAGTTACAGCTTTGATACCAGATGGAGGTAGAAATACTCACGCATGATGGGGACCGACGTGTTGAATGTCAGGCCAAAGATGACCGAGATACCAGCAGCGAGACCGGCAGTTCGCGCCCGCAACTTCTGGGAGGCGATTTCACCCACAAAAGCCCACCCTAAAGAGCCTAGAGCGGCATTGAAGAGGGACCAAACGCAAGCGATGAATATGCAAAAATTCTGAAGCGGCTTGGTTGACGAGAACTGCCCCACGATACCAACAACCAGCATCGTGATTGTGCAGACAACAGAAGAGACAAAGACAATGATCCGACGTCCGAAACGGTCAGTCCACAGCATAAGAGCGATCGAAGTCACCAGAGCAATAACGGCTAAAGACAGATTAACACAAAGTAAGAAGGTAGGACAAGAATAGGCTTACTGATGACAGTGGTGATGAGGAAAGGATCATCAAATCCAGCTTGACGGAAGAATAGAGAGGAATATGTCTTCAAGAATGACAGACCAGTGAGCTGCTGAGCACAAGCAGGAGCCGTAGCACCAAGTGTTCGCTTGGCATTGACTCCTTTGAAGCATTCGACGTAAGATTTCGCCACGCCTCTCCAGCCGAGGTCGACCTCTCCGATTTGGTTATTCCTCTTGCGTTGTTCAAGGATACTGTTCTTGATGATACTGTACTCGGTATCTACGTCATATCCGGTAACAGTTCCGTTGACGCGACGTAATGTCTTCTTCCCGTTCTCATCCTGGCCACGCTCAGCGTAGTACTGCGGTGTTTCGGGTAGCCAGATGAAGATGGGGAGCATGAGACCGAGGAATACCCATTGCGTTACGATGGGTATTTTGTAGTTGAAGGGGTCTTGTTTCTCGCAGATGAGGAGCACGAGCGGAGCTAGGAACTTTCCAAGAGTGTTCCATACACCATAGGTAAGGACCATGGCGCCGCGGATGTTGCTGGGGGACCACTCTGCGATGTACACAGGAAGCGTGGACTGTAAAGCGCCAACGCCAATGCCAGCGAGAATCTTGGCAGCAGTCCAATCCTTCCAATCACGGACAACGGTCTCGAGGGCGATCGACTACACAACAGTCAACATCTTGGATATCCATAAAGCGGAATTATATCGAAAACTTGCCCCAGCGAGGATGATCCAGAGGGTGTACATGGTCATCTTTCTGCCAATCGCATCCGAGATGGGGCTCATAAAGACCATGGCCACCAGCTGACCGAGGGACTGCATTGCGCCCCAGAGAGCAGTGTAGTTGGCATTGAGCACGCTTTTGCCCTCATCGTTGACAAACCCAACATGTTCGATGAAGCCCTTGTTGGCTATGACGTTGCCGTTGAGCGTGTACTGGTAGCCATCGGCCGCGGCCGCAATAGAGATCAAGTTGCAGATCAAGACAGCCTGAGTCTTGTCAGCGTCAATGATGGGAAGATTGAGGCTAGTTTATTACCTTCCAAAAGACCTTGACCGTCTCCCAGTAGCCAAGCTCGTCGAGGCCTGACTTGAGTAGAGTGTGGCCCTTCTTCAAGTCATCGTTGGCAGTGTTCTCGTCTCCCGAGACACGAGGCGCAGCTTCGATCTTGTCCTTGCTGTCGTTCGCCATACTGAACGCCCCTCAGTGATATTCCTGATGGCAGAGTTGTATCAGGTTTGCGACGCTGTGACGGCACACGATGGTGTTCAGAGAAAGATGGAGACTTCTTGGAAATGCAACTCCACCTTTGATCGACACTTCATATACACCACTTCGCACAGAGACAACCCGAGGCCTCGTACGAATTCAAACCGAGATGTCGGTGTTTGGTTCAACAAACCTGGGGCCCCGCGATGAATTCATACCGAGCGCGGGGATAAGCTGGCGCTAAGAGGCCCGCGATCCTTGTTTGGGATATTCAAACTGCGGAGAGGAGGAAACTCGAGCGGATAATGGCGATCCTTGGGGTCTTGGCACGCCTTGTTCAAGGCCGGATAACCTAACCGAGCTGACATATCCGCCAGCCGGATTTTTATCCATCGTATGATCCAGCTAGCAGCCCCTCTTCTGACATCTCGAGCCCTCGCTGGACCTGTCGATACAGCGGGCTTATAAACCGACAGAGAGATCATAGCTAAGCGAGGGAACCAGGCCAACAATCTCCAAGAATGGCGGTTTCCATTTCACAGTTGAGTGCCGAGCACCACCACAGCGGTTTCGGCCTTTTTACAAGTACACCGCGATTGTCATGGCGATTTGGTTCTACCAGTACAAAGAACTGGAAACAAGCCTCTTATGACTTAGTTATCACACGTGACGGCCAAGAAGAAACCTACCATGTCGATTCTCCTAGTTCGCTTTACAACCCCTGGCCCTCATCTCCCCTATTATCTCGTGAGCAAGCCGGCGTCAGAGTCAGGGCTACCGGGGTTGATGGGTTATCAACAGACTGGGCAGACTTGAAGATTGAAGTTGCACTCTTGAACCGCTCTGACTGGAGTGCCAAACTCGTGGGTGGCCCATCCCAGGGCCCAGAACCCAAGCGACCAATTCTACTCCGCAAGACCTTTACCAGCACCACTCCTAAATCTGCCCGCCTCTATGCAACCGCCCATGGTGTATATGAAGTCGAAATCAACGGCCGGCGCGTGGGTGACGAGCTGCTTGCCCCTGGATGGCAGTCATACAATCACCGCCTACACTATCAGACATATGACGTTACATCCCTGCTACAGAAGGGTGAAAATGTGATCGGCGCCCATGTCGCTGAAGGGTGGTTCGCCGGCAGAATTGGACGACCAGGGGTGGCCAATCACTGGGGCGAACAGCTCGGCTTCCTCGCGCAACTTGAAGTTGACGGGAAGACCTGCTGTCAGACTGACTTCAGCTGGGAGTACCTCAATGGTCCTCTTCTCCTTTCTGAATTGTACAATGGAGAAGTCTGTGACAGCAATCTGATTGATCCAAAATGGGCTACTTTGGGGTCGAAATCTCGAGCTGAGGGCTCAGTTGAGGAGCTTCCATTTCCCAAGGCTGAGCTAATCGCTCCTGATGTCGCCCCCGTCACTCGAATCATGGAGCTGAAGCCAAAGGAGATCATAACTACGCCCAAGGGAAAGAAGGTGCTCGACTTTGGACAAAACTTTGTTGGTTGGCTCAGATTCGAAAAGGATATTCCTGGCAAGCTTGGAGAATCCATCGTCATCAGGCATGCAGAGGTCATGGAACACGGGGAGCTTGGGACCAGGCCCTTGCGATCAGCCAAAGCCACCTACGAGCTCAAGCTTGGTGGTCCAACAAAAGGCTGCGAGACCAAATTTACCTTTTATGGGTTCCGGTAAGCACTATTCCACTTTCGTCTCTTGACAAGTAACTGACAGGACAGGTATGCCGAGATCAACGGCTACGACGATGTCTCGCTAGACGACTTTACAGGCATCGTGATAGCATCCAACCTCCGCCGAACCGGAACATTCGAGTCCTCTCACGCGATGCTAAATCGCCTGCACGAGAACACAGTCTGGTCGATGAGGGGCAATTTCATCTCCATACCGACCGATTGTCCACAGCGTGATGAGAAGCTGGGATGGACTGGCGATATTCAGGTCTTTGCCCCTACAGCCAACTTCCTCTTTGACACCTCTGCATTCTTGGAATCCTGGCTACGTGATCTAGAAGTAGATCAGAGAGATGCTGATGGGGTTGTACCTGTCATTATCCCCAATGTTCCCAAACAGCCTGACAACCGCATGAAGAGGCCAATGGCTGTTTGGGGAGACTCGTCTGTGATTACCCCATGGGACCTCTACATAGCCTTTGGCGATCTTGGTCAACTTGAAAAGCAATGGGAGAGTATGTGCAGCTGGCTCGATTACGGCATTCCTCGAGATGCACGGGGCTTCTGGTCTACTGCATCTCCTCAATACGGCGACTGGCTAGATCCACGAGCACCCCCGGACATGCCAGGAAACTGCCCAACCGACAACTTCCTAGTCGCTAACGCCTATCTGATTTATACTACAAGACTCGCTGCGGAGATTGGAAAGATCCTAGGCAAAAGTGAAAAGAGCGAGGAGTATGCGGCTAGTACGGTCTCTTTGACCGAGCTATTTCGAGAGGAATACACGACCGCAAAGGGCCGACTAGCCTGTGATACCCAGACAACATACGCTCTTGCGCTGAAATTCGGTCTCTTGGAAGACAAGCAACTCGCAACAGCAAAAGAGCGACTCGGCTACCTGGTGCGCTGGGAACGATTCAAGATTACCACTGGATTTGCCGGGACACCCATTATCCTCCAAGCTCTATCTGACAACGGCATGCTGAATCTAGCGTACCGAATGCTGCAAGAGCGAGGTTGTCCCAGTTGGCTGTACCCTGTCACCATGGGAGCGACGTCCATCTGGGAGAGATGGAACTCGATGCTAGAAGACGGAAGCATCAACCCCGGGCAGATGACGTCCTTCAACCATTACGCCCTCGGCTCGGTATGTGCGTTCATGCACAAGACCATTGGAGGTCTCTCTCCGACAGCTCCAGGTTGGAAGAGCGCCCTGGTGCGCCCGCAGCCAGGTGGGACGATTCGTTTCGCCAAGACCAGTTTTGATTCGCCGTATGGGCTGTACGAGGTTGACTGGAAGGTTGAAAATGGGAAGATGACGACCAAAGTCAAGGTTCCGCCCAACACAGAGGCCCATGTTGTCTTGAATGGGGTCCATGAGACAGTCGGGAGTGGTGAATATGTGTATGAAACGGATTGGCAGGATGACACTGAATGGCCACCAAGTGAGATATCAGGGCCTCAGAGGAATACCGTCAGTGGGCCATTTGTGTCTTGACGTAGTGGTAGAGTCAAGTACATTGAATGATTAGAGTAACCTGTTCCCAAACATTCGCTTGGGTATTGTGAGATGAATTAGGGACCAAGCCACCTACTAAATAATAGTACCATAATATGACACTATTCTTTATAAGAAAATACTCCCTTGTTAGGACTATCGTATTCTTTTTGGAATTGTTATTCTTTCTTCGGTAGATTAGATAGGCTCTACTGTTTAGCCGTCGGTCAAGACCTTTTCCAATCAACTAACAAACAACCCAGTAATTATTCGTTGTACAGGGCAACAGACATTGACTCGACCCTTCACAGATGTCGACTGGCCGAGAAGGGCAGGCGGAAGCATCCCGGCTTGCGATAGTCGAGTTCCCCGTCAACCTCCTTGTTTCTTCATGGTCTCACGACAACAACAGACCGGTAGACGGCAAATCGGTAGAGTGTTAGGACCTTCCAGCACCTAAGCGCCACTGAACAACAATAGATGTAAACTTTCATCACAATTAGGAGACCTCATAGTTTTTGAGGGATGATAATCATCATCCGGATTCGGTACTCAACTAGATTGAAAAGGAAAAAAATCAACGTCGTAGGGCCATCAGACCGGCCCGGCAGTGTTATCGGATCTATGAACTCTCCGTTCTTTTCTCCTATGTGTCTTGGCCTTGATCTCCATCCGTCTATCCCACCTATCCCTAACTTTCGCCTCCTCTCCTTTTACTATACATCTTCGAGGCTGTGAGAGAGGTCAAGCGGACAATTGCTTCCACCACGAACAACACCCTCCCTTGGGTGACGATGTGCAACTTTCCTTACAATGCGCAGTGATATCCAGGGCGAAGAGGGCCATGTTCTGTGCGTTTCTAATTTTGTCTTTCGGGGGAAGTGACTTGCAACTGCAGAACTCTCATCAGAATTACCGCATCCAGATGTAATGGGGAAAAGGTCTTACACTTGGGCATCATATGCGGGTCGTCCTCGGTGGTCTGGAACATCGATACAGTTTCTTTCCTTGCCAGTGATTAAAGGAACGTGCTGCATCTCATGAATGAGAGTCAAGGCAGCTGTGTTAAGTAGAGACGGATCGTTCTGCTCAAATTTTGCAATGGCCTCCTCAAGGCTAGGAGACTCGAAGAAGCTTGGACACAGACCAATGAGCGTTCCCCTGGAGTCCTTGTTTAGGCCTTGATGGCGGCCAGGTGGAATGGTGCCGGCAACCATTCCACTTGTACAATGCTCATCATTCCGGCCCCAGCAAGTAAAGGTTAGCCCATATGGGTCCAAGGTATTGAGGGTCAGGGTCTTCTTGATTTCTTTAAGGGTTAAACCAAGAGCATGGTGGGGTGCATCGAAGTTATGCGTGCGGATCGACTTTCGGACTAAGACGGAGGAGGGTCAGTACTCAATACTCAATGCTAAGCTAAGGCTCACGAAGCTCCTTACGTTCTCCAGACGGATCCGTATGCACTCCAAACCAGTCCTTATAAGCGCGAGTAGTTTCTGCATTGCCCTCGGCTAAAGCGTTTCCGGGGATCTTCAGCGTGACGCGAGCGTCTTTGATGGCGGCCCCAAGTTTCTTTATTTGCTCACGAGTGCACTTCCCTGAAGCGAATCCATCAGGTTCCCCTGCGTCGAACGGAGCGACTTGGATTGACTTGACTCGCTGCTGCGGAGCTTGACGTTCTAACAGGAGCGAGGTGCTGTCGGAATCAAGGCCATATGGCACGACGTGGCCCAAGGCGATGCTGGCGAGGACTAAGCCGAAGATTCCGTGCATCTTCATAGTTGAGAAAGTGTTGGTAAATGATGATGATATAATAGTGTAGAGTGGATGAGTTGGAAAGATGGTTTATTGAAGTTGTCGCTGAAAAAGAAGCGATCCGACGCTGATATTTGTACATAGATAGAACGACAAACAGCCTCAAGTTTTGTCGCTATACCCGGGAGAGTGGTCTTATTTTAGCTTCTGCTCCTTAATATATTTCATCATGCTTACGTTTTCTGTACGAAGTATGTGATGAGGCATAAAATACATACATGAATTCTAGGGTTATCTCGATTTCGAAGTAATAGACTCAACGTTGAAAAACCCCAAGTCGCTGAGCTGCAGCTTTGTCGGTCCGACATGGTGTCACGGCTAAGAATAATTCGGCAATCACCGAGCCTGAAGCTGAAACAAACCATATTTCTCGTCAATCGAGTCAAATACCAATCGGCACAGGCAGTCTGGTTGGGGTTTGAAGGATGGATGGATGAATAGGGTTTAATAGTAATTAAAAAGCAGTTGGAAGGGTCATAAACAGGGGAAGCAGAAGTGCAATGAACGATGCGATGAGAGAAACCCTGAGACTGAATCAACATCGGCCCAGCTTAGATCCAGAACGGAATGGAAGCCACGCAGCTGGTCGGTCTGAGGCATTAATGAGAAATGAAGACAGCTCCCATCAACTGGGGCAAGTGCTAGATCGAGAACCCTGATTATGATAGTGTCATTATGAACCTATCTCCTTTGAGACAGGTCCCTTCGTAAGAAAATTCTATTGTATAGAACATCGTGTTCTTTCAGGGTGAAATTTTATTTCCTATTGAATTAGACCTTATCTAGTCTACTAGCAAATAGCCCAGTAATCACTCATTGCATAAGGCAATAGACATTCGCTCGAACCTTTACTGACACGGGCCAGCGCCGACCGATACCACTCCCGTAGTCCTGTCTCTAGCGTGTCTAGACCCGACGCCAGGGTCATGGGCCACACGACGAGACTGGCTAGATGGGGCTTAAAAGGTGCGTCGGAATTCTCGACACCAGCTGTGGTTGTCCGAATGCGTCCGATACAGAATGGAATGAATGACGCCAGACATTTTGCAGACGAGACGAGTTGAGCCAAGAATTCGTCCGTTTCTGATCGATTCGTGGCTACAAGATCAAGTATTCGCAGGTGGGTATGAGAAACGAGCATTTGCGTGGCGTAGAATTCGTTCCATACGGCACTGTAACCCAGTCTTGCACAGGTTGAGACGGATGCAGAGTAAAGCTCATCTTGCCGATAGGTACAGACTTCTGGTACAGTGTGCGATTCATACAGCCACTTGTTCGGGAGTTGCCTGGGCCAGGCTTGGATGTTCTGGTAGAGCGTGCGTGACTCTTTGATCAGGCAGTCAACCTGTTCGGTGACTGATATCCCATCTTGCGTTTCCTGCTTGAGTTTCAGGTATTTGTGACGGATATCAATGAACTGAATCATCAAACGGTCGAATGCCAGAGCGATATCCGTCTCGCCAAAAAGACTACCATCCGCCAGCCAGCGAGGCAGCGGTTGCTCGCGCAGCAGAGAGGACCGTATCAACTTCCTTCTAGTATGCTTGGTGGCTGCCGTCGGAGTGTAGCAGTGGCGGTTGTCATACCAAGTTTTGAGAATTGCTGCTGCACCGTCGATATGAAACCATACCTTGACCTGAGGTTCCGAGTCAGCCGCATTGCCGTAATTCTTGACGAACGACTCGTATCGAGCCATGAAGTGAGCCCCAAGCAGGTACGCATCAATCTCATCCGCGCTCGGATTGCCGCTGTTCATTTGCGGGATACAACTCTGCATATGCTGGAGCAGGCAAAGATACGACTTGGACGCTTCAGACACTGCGGGCTGACAGTTCTGGAACCGAGCAAATACTGAAAGTGCCAGGGACGAGAAGGCCAGGTCCACAATGGGCGAGCTATTCCCCTCTGCCTTCCACTCTTGAAGACATTCAGCCCATGTTGCAGCAACGTCGGGCATATCCTGGAACACCTGGAAGTGATCCTGGACATAATACGCGTGTGCACGCGTCTTGAGATCGAATTTGGGACTCATGGAAACGAGACTCGAGCGCGGTCCCCTTGGACGTCTCTTCTCTCCTGTGGCATACTGATTCTCGATATGAATGGCGAATAACTGTTGCTTGACTGCGTCGGCTTCTACGCAAGTTCGACGGGACTTGATGCATCTCTGGCAGATCGGCGTGGCTCCATCACACTAAGGCGTTTCCGTTAGATTAGGTCCAGGGCCCAAATTTGCCAGAGCTTGCCTTGATGCGCCGGGTTCTGCAGGTTTGGCATGGTCGATTTGATGGCATAGTAAGGCGTATTTCGTCAACTTGATGATGTCAATGTATGAAGCTGACCTCGATAGGTTTCACCTGATTGAGATGGTGGTGATGCTGTGTGTCAGCCCTGTTTTAATGGCCGTCAGCAACCCGGTTCACTCCTGCAGGGGACAACAGCCTAGTCTCTATTTGGCGAAACCCCGCGAGGCAAATTGACGCTAGTAAACCGTCGTTGTTACTTAGATCAAGAGTCTCATCTACGCGACTTGACAATACCTAAGATTATATATAATAAACTCGGAACAGGATAAAGTAATCTTCCCATCATCTTATGATGTTTTTTCAGGAATTAATTGCCTATTACCTAACCGGGTATCGCGGTCGTGGGGAAAGGATTAGCTCACAACCAGTCAAGCAGGTATTCTTTCACACGCGTGCCTGGGTCTCTCCCCAAGGGCCGCTAATCCATATGTGACGAAACCTCACGATATGTATAATGCAACGAGGCTCCTCGAGTCAATTAGTAAAAAAAATGTTCAGTAGCTGTTATTGTTCAAATAGCTTTTGTCAGCTCGGTCCAATACAAGTGCGTCTAAGGACATAAAAGGCATCTTAGATCGCTCTTTCTTTTCCCATGCCTCTCCCATTCCCTGCCTTATTATCTCTCCTTGAGCACTCTTCGCTACAGAATGCCAAAGACTTTTGTTATACTAGGCGCCGGCCTAACAGGTCTCCCTCTGGCTCATTATGTTCTTAAACATTATGCCGAAAAGCACGACCTAAAAGTGATGCTTGTCTCGAGATCCGACGAGTTCTACTGGAACATAGCCACCCCCCGAGCTGTCATACCGGGCCAGTTCACAGACGACAAGATCTTCTTCTCCATCCCTGGAGCTTTTTCCAAATACTCTTCTCATAGATTTGAGTTTGTTCTCGGCACCGTCGGGACTTGGAACCCTGACAAGAACTCGGTTGCTGTGACCCAGGGCGATGGTCAAACACGGACCCTCAACTACCATACTATTCTTGTGGCAACGGGTAGTGATTACACCGACCAAATGCCCTGGAAGTTAGTCGGCACCTCCCAGGAAACCCGTGATTCACTTGCCAAGTTGCGCAATGAGGTAGACGCGGCCAAGTCGATTGTTGTAGGCGGCGGGGGTCCTACCGGCGTCGAGTTTGCGGGTGAACTTGGGCACGAGTACTCGAGAACGGGTAACAAGAAGGTGACCCTAGTCATCACCGATTCGCTGCCTCTGGAGCCGAAGAATCTAGGGTCCACGCGCCAAGCGGCCAAGAAAGAGCTTGAAAAGCTCAATGTCGACATGATTCCGAATGCCAGAGTTGCCAAGACCACCACCAACGAAGCAGGAAGAACTGTTGTAGAGCTCGCCAAGACGGATGGTACCACGGAAAAGATCGAGACGGATCTGTTCGTGCCGACCTGGGGTGTCAAGTTCAACACGTCGTTTGCACCAGTCTCGATGCTGGAGGCGAATGGGCGGCTCAAAGTGACGGCATCTCTTCGTGCGCCGGGCTATGACAACGTCTTTCTCGCCGGTGATGTTGCCAACGTCGACTCGTACGCAGCTACTATAAGAGAGCCACAGGTTCGTTATCTAGCAGCCGCAATAGGCCGGTACCTGGCAGGGGCAAAGGTGCCTGAGTACACTCCACAGACAAAGGTTGGCCTAGCTGCTTCGGTTGGGCCTACTCGTGGAGTTGGGCAGATGGGAAGCTTCAACATGTGGAGTTTGCTTGTGTGGTATTTTAAGGCTCGACATATGTGCACAGATGTTGCTCCGAATTACGCAGCAGGTGATAGTCTCATCTTGGGGTCATTTTGAGATGCATATTGTGGTCGTGTATTGAATCTTGCTTGGTATTAGGAGAAGCGAATCATTGTAGGGTTTCTGGTTGACCATGCCGCTGGTAGATAGAAAGAATCAACACTTGACACTTCCAGAACGCTTAGTCTTAATCACTGGTAAACAAAACTACAGCTTGTCACACCGTTAGTAAGTAGGATTAACAGCACCCCTAGAAACTCAAGCAATGGCAAGCCGAAAAGTATAATACGTGTTTTACAAAATGTCATTAATTTGCTACTTGTTTTCTAGACACTCGGATACAGGAGAGTCGCGTGCTGGCGAAGGGGCTCATTGACGCGCGGCCTGTCTAGCCAATTAAGTCGGGAGCAAAAGAGCAATGGCAAGAAAACGTATGAAATATAAAATACATTCTCACGTCATAGTTGGACTAAAGCTATGCTTATTTCTTATTGTACTATATAGTAGTCGGCACTCTGAAATATTTTATGGTAGCATTCCGAGCCCATGACGTGATGACCTACCTGAGGATTTAGAAGTCGCGTATGCATTGAGATGGGAATTCGACGCCTTTTGACCTCGGCGGGATAGGGTAGCAAAGGACACAAAGGCAAACGCTCGAGCCAGGGACTCGGCAGATGCGGAAATTGGAAGCCACACCAAGGGCCCTGGTTCTATGGGGTGGGCCGTTTTGTGACACGTCCAAGCTGCAGGGGCACAAAGGTTAACAAGTGGCCCTCGTACTCGCAACAAAGGGCACTATTGGCGGGAAGGAGTTGGTTGAAGCAAAGCCCCAGAGCCTAAGTCGTTTTTGTTCAGGACGTCATGCCCATCTATGGGGTCAGGCCTAATAAATGCCGCGCGTTGGTAACGCGCCAAGAGTTTCCAAACAAGACCACCAAAGAAAACGGGCGCGGAGTGCTCGGATGTTGGCGAACCTTAATAGCTTGACAGTTCATGCCGAAAACCCGTTCCGAGTCGTGTTAATTGCGATAGACTGATCTGCTGAAAGTCTAATGTCGTCACAGAGGGTATATAGACGCTTGAGCCTGTGTCACGGCCTTGCCAGAATCTGCAACACCTGTTGTTCCACAGGTTCTGCTTCTCCTTGATCCTGTTGTGGCATTCTTTTGGCTTGTTTTCTTCGTTATTCCGTCGATATGCCGTCCCTTCGCTCCATCTCAGCCTCAATGGTAGGCCTGCTCGGCTTTGGGACAGCCACGAGCTATGCCGCCCCCCCTCCATCCAGCCTTGTAGCCTCCACCTACTTTGCCGGCTTCCATTCCAACCGTGGATTTCCCGTGTCGGATATGCCATGGGACAAGTTCACCGACGTCAAATACGCCTTCGCGTAAGCAGCTACCCCTGGCCGACTGCCAATGCCAAACGCTGACTGTGCGACTACAGGGAGACGAGCCCCGACGGAAGCCTGGATCTGTCGCGCTCTGAGCCGGATCAGGTTCCTATCTTTGTCGAAGCCGCCAAGAAGAATGTCAGTTGCACCTTTTGTGTACTCAAAGCATGAGCTGACGATGTTATCAAGGGTGTGAAAGCGCTCATCTCCATTGGTGGTTGGACAGGAAGCAGATGGTTCTCCACCAGCTTTGGATCGGCCAAGAACCGAACGGCCTTTGTCAAAACCTGCCTCAACCTTGTCAAGGAGCACAAGTTGGATGGTCTCGACTTTGAGTGAGTCCTTAAGCAATCTGACTAATAAAGATGCATGTATTGACGACCACGCAGCTGGGAGTACCCCAACAGACAAGGCCTCGGCTGCAATGCCATCAACAAGAACGATGCTTCTAACTTCCTCACTTTCCTCGAGGAGCTGCGAAAGCAGCCAGAGGGCAAGGATCTCTATCTGACTGCTGCTGGGTCCCTGTTCCCATGGAACAACGCGTCGGGAGTCGCATCGACAGATCTTGATGGTTTCGCGAACGTGCTCGACTACATCATGATCATGGTAGGCCACCGCTGACTTGTCTACCAAGACACACGTTAACAATTTGCCTGTAGAACTACGATCTCTACGGCGCGTGGTCTCCCACCGGAGGACCCAATGCTCCTCTTTCTAGAACATGCGATACCCGAAACAACCAGGGCGCGGGTGACGAGGCTGTCGAGAAGTGGTCGGCTGCTGGCATCCCTTCTTCGCAGATTGTTCTCGGTGTTCCCGCTTACGGTCATGGTTTCTCAGTCAACCAGACGTCCGCCCTCAAGAACGGCAAGCTCAGCCTGTACCCTCCTCAGAACACGACGCACCGCTTCCAGGGTAGCAGCTGGGACACCGACCCTGCTATTGATGACTGTGGTAACCCGTCGCCTCCCGGCGGTACCTACCCCTTGTGGAGCTTGATCACCGAAGCTGGTTTCCTTACTGCTGAAGGGAAACCCGCTCCTGGAATCTCTTACACTTGGGATGACTGCAGCAAGACGGTATGTAGAGGCTATAAATTTAGCTTGACTCTTGCCTAACTGACTGTCTTTAGCCCGCGGTTTACAACAAGACGAGCGAGATCTGGGTTTCGTATGATGATGCGCGCTCCTTTGCCGAGAAGGGCAAATTCGTCCTCAAGAATAAGCTAGGAGGGTTCGCGACCTACGAAGCTGGCGGTGATTATAACAACATCCTCATTAACGCCATCCGCAAGGCCACGGGCTTGAATTGATTGGTCAAGCAAGCTAGAGCAGCCACTGTCAGAAGCGCAGGGATTAGACAGCTATAGATTTCCTTGGATTTATATCATTCACAGAGTGCCATTCACGTCTTGTGCGAACAACGATGAATGAGTGTTTCTATACAACCTAGACTTGACATAATTGAACCTGGAGCAGTACGCCTCCAAGCATACCCAATTCAGCCTTGTTACCTGCTGCAAGCTATGCTTTGTTTTCATTGACCACACAGTTAGAGCGACTAGTTTGTAGAAGAAAAAGAATACAATCCTGAAGCTTCTGTCAAGTGATAGATATGGGCCAATATGTTAAGAATGCCTGATCCTTACACGCTGGGTGACGTCAGTTGAGTAACTTGAGTCTAAAATTAGCATGGTACCTACATTTAGGAATATTACCCCAGATATTCGTATACCCATCAAATTTACATCGGTATGAAGGGAACTACCTTGGACGAGCAGTGATTATGATGATGATATTGTCACAGCCATCAGGAACATGTCATTTAGAATTCTGGCCTGTAGATGCAGTCACATGAAATCATTAATCTGGAAATAAAAACCAAGAGGTGATGAAGGATTCATTGAAATGTCCTTGTAGATGGATGTACTACGTCTATCCGAACCCTTTCCTTGTTGATAGCCCAGATTATGGTCGCTGACTCTCGAGCTCGATAGGAGCATCGCCCTGTGCCTCCTTTTGCTTGATGGCCCATGCCAACTCCTCGTCTGCTTGCATTGCCCTCTTGTCATCCTCCTCTCCCAGCTTGACATTCTGAGCCAGATACACAAGACCCAAGAGCACGGCCGACACGGAGACAGAGCCGATGGCAAGAGTCTGCTGTGTCTGACGATAACACTTGTCAATCGCGTTTCTCTCGGTGCTGCCAACTGTGTAGTTCTGGGCGACGACAATGGAGCCAAAGATCTTCTGGCCTTCCTCAGCACCGAAATTGGCATTCAGCTTACGGGGGAGGAGAGAGTTCCAGATGGCACCGCTAACCGTGACGCCGAGGTTGGAGCCAAATCCCAGAGAAGAAAGATAAACTGCAGTGGCGACGGCAATTTGTTCGTTGGTGAGAACGGCCTGAAGCGAGACCTGCAACGCGACCTGCGCAAGACCACGGCCGACTCCAAGGAGGGACTTGGAGGTGATAAAGGCAGGCTCGTTGGCAATGTGCGTGCCGGAGATGTTGGTAAGGTAGATGGGCAGTCCTGAAGCTAGGATGATCAAGACAACACCAAGCATGATAAAGGGCTTTGTGTGCTTGACATACTTCAAGCAGATGCCAGAGAACAAAGCGCCAATGTTGTAGGCCACACGCTGCGCGTTGTCGACACGAGTCGCAGCTCCCGGGGAGTAATGTCCAGCAACCTGGAGGAAGCTGGAGAGGAACGGCCGGTAGATGCTGTCTGACATGGCGATAATGATGACCGACGCACAGGCAACGATGACGTTGCGCTCCCTGATAGTTCGGTAAGGAATGATGGGGTTGGACGCAAACTTTCCGTCCCAGACCAGGAACCCGATGAAGGTCAAGACTCCAATGATCAGAAGAACGATGGATGAGGGCTTCTCCCATCTATCTGTGTTGTTGCGACCCGCGATGGTCATGGGGAGAAGTGTCATGGCCAAACCACCGATGAGGAGAAGAGCTCCGATAATATCCAGTTGGGTGAAGATATGTCGCGCCTTGCCAATGGCTCCCGACGGGGCGCCGTGAAGAAGAGACAGTTTCTCAGTAATCAATCCGATATTCTTAGCCCGGCGGCCCATCCAGAGCATGATGCTGATGGTTGGGATGGCAGTCACTGGCAGAACAATCGCCCACATTCCATATCCCCATCTCCACGACGATGATAGTAGCATGTGCTCGCCGAGGTATGTACCCGCATAGAGCGTCGGAATGGCCGAAAGGGACTCGGGCAGCGTAAAAAGGATACCTCGGTTCACAAGGCTGGTGACGTCTGCAACAAAGATTTGCTGGGTAATGTTCCACCACGTATCGCCGAACGAGTCAAAGATTCCTCCAGCCTACAGACCATTAGCTTCTAGCTGCTCAAATTTAATCGAATTATTCAATCTGCGTACCAAAAATGTGTCGACGTTCTTGCAAGCCGCAAACATGACATTGCCCAAGGCCATGGACAGGGCAGCGCCGGCAAAGCCTTGCGGTCGACCGAAATGCTGTGAAGGCTCAGTCAGTAGTGTAGAAGGATGGCTGAGGATTAAGACTTACATCGGCAAGCTTAGCCAACAGAGGGTATGATACGATTCGAACGATGCCGTTGATGATTGAGCCCGTTGTGAGAAGAGAGTGCCCGTCAAAGTGGCTCGTCGCGTACGGCTCATACACATTTTGCGTGTAGACGGTCAGATTCATGAAGAAATTCATGACCAGGAGGCTACAAAATGTCAGCAAGAGTCTCAAAATATCAAGTGTTACCACATACCATGCAATGGCAGCCCCGAGTGCCTTGGGCGTCCATAGCTTCCTCAAAGCCTCTGTCATTGTCTTGGGTCTGGGTTCTGACCCATCGTCAGCATGTGAATCGGACGCCATTTTCACGCAGTCGACGATCAACAAAAATTGTTGCAGAGAATCTCCAACGGATGCACGTCTTTTCTTATAGCAAAGTGCCTGCCGCGACCCGAGGACCCGACACGGCGGTCATCCCCAATCCAGTCTCCTCTACACGAGCTCCGCGTGGGGGGAGCGAACATCATTGCTCGGTAGAGTTTAACCCGTACCCAAGAGTTTGTCAATGGTCGGTCTTGGCTGTAAGACCATGTCTCGCTTGCAGCGTGTTAAGCATGTATCTGAGCTAATCTGGCCACGGTCAGGCGGCCGCGCTGCCATAGGGAGCCGGGCTTGTCGGCAAGGAGCCGTTGAAGGCTCCTCTGTAGCTTAAAGCCAAAGTCTCTCGCGTTATTCCCCTTTGAGGCGTCTCCGTCGCGCCATCTCCACATCTCTCAGCTTGGCGACATTATGATAGGCGGTGAGGGTGAGGCATCCTTGCAATCTTGTGTGGAGGATCTTATCTGATCTCCATAATGGGCCTGCCTCACATTGGATCGGACGACTGATGAGGCATATAATTCAGGCCAGTAAATCTCTGCTCAGATCATTTAGTTTCTTGGTGCTGACAAACAATGTCAATTCTTGAACTCGGCGTTGATCGCCGAGTGGTGGAATCATCGCATCCCACGCACTAGACCACCTACCATACTTGATCAGACCGGAGCGGGGCCAGACGACAGTATTTCCGCCCTCATTCCGCCATCGTAAAATACAGACACAATTAAAAGAAAGGGTCGCTCCCCCTGCTAGGTATATGCTTTGACATATTGTCCTCA
Source organism: Fusarium decemcellulare (assembly GCA_013266205.1). Taxonomy (NCBI): domain Eukaryota; kingdom Fungi; phylum Ascomycota; class Sordariomycetes; order Hypocreales; family Nectriaceae; genus Fusarium; species Fusarium decemcellulare. The sequence continues at coordinate 35,817 of JAAGWO010000109.1, forward strand.
TTGTCTTCATCTCCCAGTCTGCCCAAGGCAAAGACGAGTTATGGAGCATTAGTAGTCGCCACCTTTTGCGCTTCATATTGACCCATACCAGGTACCGTTACAACTACGACTGAATATTAACTAGCAACGACTCGGAAAAGAAGTCATCCAGGAATGGTTGGCCATATATGTCTTCCAGATCGAACAAGTTGTGCATTGTGTTTGGCGGAAGCGGTGGGTTCTCCTGGTCATCGTCTATCGGGTGAATAAACTTAGTTGCGACTTGAATAGTGGCACTCGAGGCTGGATCAGACCCCTGTCCCCCAGTGGCTATATCTGAGCCTGGTAAACCATACCCTGAAGGTGCTGGATCTAGTAGGCCCCATATCATTTCGGGCTCGAACCGGATCGTAGTGCTGATGGATTCCGTCTCTGGTGGTCTCTGGGTGACCTTGTCGTTGAGATTCTGCAGAATTTCGACCTACAGCCCAATATTAGCAGTGTCTACCACGTATACCAGGCACGAAAACTCACCTTGTGAGCCATCAGTGGCCACTTCCGGGATAAGCGGCTGAGAAATTTCTCGCAAGTCGCTAGGTTTTCCTTGGCTTTCTGAGATACCTTTCGGTCTCGGGCAAACTGGAAGATCCACAGTATCGAGGCACACGCAGCCACTCCCTGCCCTATTAGAGGGTCATTGACCTCAAAGGTGCGGTCTTCACACATTCGCACCAGACGAGACACCCACTCTGAGTGAAATAATGCTTGGTCAACTGTTTTCTGAAGGAATGATCGCGGTTGGAACTTCCGTCCAGCTCTTCGAAGAGCAACGAGCTGGACAAAAGGGTGATTCAGCGTTGCTTGAGTTGCGTGCATCGTAATCTGCATCAAGACCCAAGGTGCCCAGTACTCTCGGCATTCGTTAAGCTCAGAAGGCGGTTGGTCTGGAAAAGGCGCATTTCGGATGAGGTGTCTGGGCGATGTCTTGTTTTCTAGCTCATAGAGCTTGACTGTGAGTTGGTTGTGTCGGGAAGTGGTCAGCCAAGGATATTCCATGGCTCCATGACGGATGTCCCGGAGGTAGGAGATGATGCCGCCCCAGAGTACTACATAACCGAGCGCGCATGCCGTTATCCCAGCGTCGTGAATATTGCCCTCATAGGCGTCGGTTAGATCTGGACAATAGCTATTCATGCCGCGTGAAGGCTGTAATTGTGGAGGTTGAGGAACGCTTTTGGGATAACTCGGGGCGTGAGATGCCTCAACGAGAATGCTAGATTGAGGAGAGAAGGCGCATTCCAATATCACGATGCTCCAATGGCATCTTGAACTAGCATCCTCAGTTCGTTGTGAATCGGAGCTCGCCTTCAGGTTGGACAACCGAAACGCCTCCAGTCTCGCCGCTATTCCGATCGTCATCCATGCACGGGCGGGCTTTCCAGCTGCGAGTTGATGAGCAGGGCATACAATACACATGGACGATTTCTAACATACCTAACCTCTCGCATAACGCTAGGAGACAGAGCGCTTGTAACACTTCGAGTTTGGTTACTCCGTCAGAAGCCATGTCAACAACCACGCTTCTGGCTGACGTCGAGTAATACTCTATTGCCTTTGACTCCAATCCATAGTAAAAGTCATGAGTGGAGTAGTTTAAAGTTAGAGCCAAGAAACTCCATCGAAGGTACTGTGGTAGTGAAGCTATCTTTGACTGGAGACGGCGTGGTTCAAGCAGTGGGAGAGGTTGAAAGTATAGCTTTTCTCTGTACACGCTGACGAATTCGGATAGCAGTTCTGCGGGAGGTTCAGGGTTTCCAGGTGACCTTCATACCGTTTAGTTAGATACTACATCAAAGTTATACCTTGGACTCGCGACTCACCATGTGGATGAATCTGTAGAGAAGCTAGTGGTTGAGGAAGGCATTTGCTGGGAGCCCCCGCCATTAGAAGATATCCGATTACGCCAAGGTTCCACGCCTCGGCTACTAGGTCGGTCGGGAACTGAACAATAAGATGCCGTCTCGTCAGCGTTTGATGGACTCGACGACGCGTTATCTCTTGCTTCCAGCGGCCTGCTGCATTATGGTGTCAACACATGTATATCATCAGCGTCCGCCGGATATTCCCACAAACTCTTTAGGTTCCGCCGACTTCCAGTGTTTTCATGGTTACGAGGAAGATAGACGCAGGTCTGGTGCGCTAGACGACAGTGAGAGCAACTGGGCTTTTCTGCAGGGCACTTTATCTTTTTCTGGCTGAGGAAGCAATGGCGGTTAGCTCTGAAACAGTGTTCACCGAGACGAGCAGCTTACCGACAGCGCTCACAGGAGCGTCTCACCCGCGGCTCTAGAGAGCCTCGTCTCCCCATCCTCACAGGTCGTTCGTCGAAAGCAGGTGGATGCAAACACGGAATTCCGGGGAATGGCCAGAATCTCCGAGATAAATACAAAGAAGACGGCAGACCCGGAGAAAGACCGGATTCCGGGGTACATAATACTCGCCGCGTGCGGGGAGGAGAAAAGCTCTAGCCTATCGCAGACTGATAACGAACGCCTGGAGAGATATCGTGCGGAGGAGGGTGGAGATTCTGTTCCGTTATCGATGTTTGTGCCGTTCCTTCGGGTCTGTTTCCGAGTCCCGAGACACGATCCCGGCTCGCGAGCCGATCAGGTGGGATAAGACCCGATGTTATCCGTAAGCAGCCCAAACTCTCAACTGTGAAGCCACCAGTTTGATGGGACAAGGTTCACAACTGATATGATGGCCCCGAAAACATGTTATGAAGTAAAATACACTACATCATTTTGCTATCCTCTATTGACATCCAACCCTTCAAGGTTCACTGCCCGTCTTTTTTCCGCTTCTCCTCCTCCTTTCTGATTGCTGCGCAGTTTAGGCACTGAGGCCAACTAGCAGAGATAGTCTTCCTACGTAATGGGGGATTTGACTTGCAGGTACCCGTCTCCCGCTTGTCCTCGCATCTCCAAGTCGTCACCGTCTCGTCATTTATAACGACGTCGCACTTGTTGCACCTTGTAACGAATCGCGTCCGATCGCACATCTTGGCGGTCGTTTGATGGAGCTTCGAGGGGTGGTGATAAGGTAGGTAGCTTAAAGTTAAGGTTGGAATCCTTACCGAAGATCGAGCAGACAGTTTTGCGGGAACGGCGCGTATTTATAGGTTTTTGGCCTCTTATTATTCACGTAGGACTTCCCTGACGAGTGCCCATAGAGGTACAGCCAGCCGCTAGTATGTAGACAGTCACAGACAGGCGGGTTATGTGAATGGGAAGCGTGAATTCGAATCACTTCAATAATCACATGTAGAGCAGAGGTGGTTACTGATAATAACTGCTGTGGCCAGCCGTGAGTCCTCACGATCAAAGCAACAAAGTGAGTCACTAGTTTTATCATTTGACTCACTTCTTCAATAAACGGGATACCAATCCTTGAATAAATCTAGATATAGCTAGGACCACACTACACATCAAGTAATATCTATCTAGGAAGAACTAAATACCAGCTAAAGTTGCGCCCATGTTTGCAACATCTAGACCTCCACCAACGACATCCCATCCTTCGTTGGATCCCTCCAGTCGAGCATAGTTCCAGATGGCATAAGACACGGCCGAGAAACTGGCCAGAATTTCCCCAACCAACTCGGACGACAAGCTGCCGTAGAGCCTCAAGTAGACTCCACTTTCTTCTTTGCCTGTTGGACACATCATCCCCACAAGTCTGTCGTATGCATCCATCAAGACGATTCTCCGTGCAGGTTTGTCTACTTCTTGGTCGCGCACATTTCTCACGATCCACGCCAGCGGACCTGCGCAGCTATTCCAGACCATGAAGCCCGATTTGGCTGACATCTGGCCCATGATACCGGAGCGTCGTGATACGTAGCTCACTTGACCATCTACGCCTGCCTGTGGCGTGTGAAGGATGTAGTCTCTAGAAGTCGAAAAGATCTGAGCTGTGGCGACTGCTCGGTTATTCTGGTCATCCACAGCGGAGACGCGAATATGAGGTGTCGATTTCTTAGGGTCCCACGAGGCCATCGACTTGATCTTAGTCTTGTCGGCCTTTTCCGGTGTCGCTGCCATAGGCTCAGCCGACGCATACTCGATCGGGTCACCTCCAGCCGGCAGCCCAGGCCAGGTGATGTTGTAGACGTTCTGTGATGAGGCGGCATCGAGCACAACGGAAGGGAATTTGCGTTCACCTTCCAGTCGGACTTCCAAGACAAGAGTGGGAGCCAAAGAAGAACAGCGGTTGGCAAAGTCCCGTAGGACTTGCTCGTCAAATTCGGAAGGAGGCCCGAGAGGCGACGGAGCCACCTTGAGTGTCGACTTTCCTTTGGTACAAGGCTCAGAGTCGACAAGAATTGAGCGATCTAGGTGAAGAATAGGTTGCTCATACCAAGGAACAACAACGAACCGGATACCGCAGCGAGAGCAGTAGTGGCTGAGGAAATAATACGTTGGAGCTGTCAGGTACCCGCAGTTGCAGGCTAGACAGGCCACAATGCTCATTACGCAATTCGCCGTGGCTCTATGGCGGGTGAGTATTGGACACTAGCTGGCAATAGTCAATTTACCTCCCGTTGGAAGTGGTTTCCATGACCCTGATTGACTTTCCCACATGCTGGCATGCCGGGCATTTGACTGTGTCGGGCTCGAGGTTCAATCGACCGATGGGAGTAACTTGGGTCGCCATGATTAGCTGACTCGATTGGACAACTACAAAGCGCGTCGACCGGTCGATTAAAGCTCAAGATGACGGGCTTCTTGATCATTTAACATGCCGTTGCTAAACAAAAGGTCAATCTTGGCAGACTTTCAGCTCGCGCCCGGAAGAGCAATCCAGACCCCGCTGCCAAGCAACTGTACGCCTCAGCTGAGTAGCGAATGAACCCAGAACGAGTGCAGGAAAACGCACGTGGTCAGAGTATCGCCGTCGAGAGGATCCAAGAGTCTCAGAAATTGTACACATTTATTTACAATGTCAAGGTCGTGGACGCAAAGCTGCCAACGCCACAAAGCTCGCTTCGAGATGTGCCCATTCACCTGATCAGATGAGACCAAGCCAATCTCGGGTGACATTGAGCGCATTCATTAATAGTATTGCCATTCTATAGGCTCTATATTCTCTCCAAAACAATCATGCAATCTTATAGAGATCTAATTCCATGCCTGTCTCAATCTCATTTAGCCGAGTCGTGGCTGAGTATCTCCGTAAGCGCATCCCTCTTGATGCACTTCTCAAAGGCAAAGCTGCCAGCAAGATCCTCGAGTTCATCCTTGCTCTTATCCCTAAACAACTCCGCCATCTCCCAACCGGCATACTCGCCCATCAGACACTCCCGAATCACCCGCTCAAAATGCCTTTCGATCGTCCAGATCTTGGGATATCTCGTGCTCCTATACTTTTCCAGGACCTCTTCTTTGAGGCCTTGGAGGAATGGCTCGTAGAGGTGCTTGACGCCGTCCTTGTTCACCACGCCCCAGAAGTCAAGTCCCAGACGTTGCTTCTTTGCCACAAATGGCGCGATGAGCCTCATGTAAGACGATTCCGGGTCGACGTACACCATGCCTTGATAGCCAATGTCTTTGTAGAGCCAGATGGACCAACTGACATTGGTTTCTTTGTAGATGGCTAGCTGCTCCTTCAACAGGGCGAATCGCTTGGCATTGGCTTTGATGCCCTCGTCCCCTTCCTTTTGCTCGTTCTGATAGACCGGTCCGAATTCTCCATTCCAGATGGGCACCTTCTTTTCCCTCATGAACTGCACTTTGCGCTCGAAGCTTGCGCGTAGCCTCTCCTTCTGCTCTTGGGTGTTCTCAAACTGTTCTCCGATTGGAAATCCGAGGAAGCTGTAGTCGTGGCAAGCATACACAGCATTTGGCAGAGGCTTCTCAGGGAACGCCCGGAAGTCCATTGCATAGGTGTTTCCATCGATAAAAATCATGTGCTCCGGGTCAATAGCTCTGATGCTCTTCTCGGCTCGCTCGTACCACTTGATCAGCTTGTCGCCAAAGTGCCCAGAGGGAGTCTTGTGCGGATCGGCAGGCTCATTGAGCAGATTGTAGCCCGCCACCACAGGGTTATTCTTGTAATGCTTTGCCAGGGCCTCCCATAGTTGAATCGCCCTGTCTTGGTGATCTTTAAAGTCCCAAAACATTGCTCGTGCGATGCCAGAGTCGCTGTGCCAATCTTGATTCTGTCCTCCGGGGACTGCATGCATGTCAAGGACAACATAGAGGTTATGTCGGCCACAAATCTCCACATATTTGTCGAGCAAGTCAAATCCTTCCTTCTTCAGATTGTCAGGGTCTTGATCATCCATCAAATGGCGATAGTTGAAGGGTATCCGGATGCAGTTGAGCCCTAATGAAGCAAAGTAGGCGGCGTCTGAGTCTGTAAAGAAGTGGTGCAGGAGTCTGTCAAAGAAGAATGTGGCCTTTTCTTGTCCCAATACCTCGGCCATCTGCTCGCGGTGCTGGTGCTCATGGCCGGAGTATCCGGTGATGAAGTTTTCCATGTTGAGCATACCACCCAGGGCGGCACCCTTGAGGACAACCTCCTCACCAGCCGGATTGACGATCTGGCTGCCCTGCGTCCGCAACATGGTGCAAGCTCGGGCCTTGTGAGAGACTGTTCCGTTTACGGTGGCGGTCATGGTAGGGGTGGGTGAATGGTTGAAGAGCGCGGTTCAATATAAAGTGTCAAACTGGGGGGAACAAAAAGATCGAATATTGTGCAGCTTGTGTCTATGTAGAGTGTCAATTCAGACTAGAGCATAGTCGTGGCTTAATAAATGGCCGAGTGCGTCTCCGGAGCGGAGTATCGCCTGATGACTTACGGGCGACACTCCCCGATGGGCCCGACCAAGTCTGCCACTAACAGACCGGTTACATGATCCGAAAAATTGGACAAGATCGATTCGTAAAAGTACGCCACCACAAGAATCCTATTACTTGATCGTAAACAATCGGCGTATCCGAGTGGTATAAATCATGTCGCTAACAAAAGTGGCCTGTCAAACAAAGTAAGTATGCGACCAACCGGTCGTGGTCAGATAAGACGGGACACAAGGCATACCTACCCTTGTACCAACGTAGGTCTAAACTCATAATTGTTTAGAAAGACTTAAGACAATAACTGGCTAATAAAATAGGCAAAGCTCTATATGTTATGTTAACGGGAAATAGATTATTGTTGACATATATTAGGATACAGTTAGGGAGCATAGCCGTCATCATTTTCCCCATGTTTTTTGTGTTCCCGGGGTAGCTAACCAGCCACTTGATCCTAAATAACGAAACGAGCCATTTTATCCGGAAGAATGGCTAGACAGTTCTTATTACCCGGTCCAAGCTTCGCTACCAGGCACTACCGTGACCAAGTACCGGACTCATGGAACTCAGCTGTCAAGCCCCAGCATGATCCCCTGCAGAAAGGCCCTCTGCGCGGGTAGCTCCGGGATCTCGTCCTCCCATGATCTCAGCAGCTGTATGATGGTCTGCACAGCATCTTGCCACCCTGCGGGCATGCCTGACCCCAAGAGCCGGGCGCCAAGCAGGAGAATAGCGGAACGTATACAGCCTCGGATCATGAGCCAGGTGCCATGGTGACGATGCAGAAATCCAGCCTCATTCACCTGCACGCGTAAAACATGATACTCCAGTGCCTTGTCTACATATACTGCTCCAGGAAGTGCTGCCAGGGCACCGCGCTCGAGGTTTGCAACATGCGCCATGACGAATGGCCAGTAAATGGTTTCAAAAAAGTTGACGAGATGTCCCCGAAGGACAAAGATACAGACATTATCGTCCATAGGTGGTCCTGCAAGGGAGAGCTCAGGCGGAAGGCTATCGGCCCATTGATGAGCTTGTGCCTCGTAGTCGGGCACGAGGACAGCCAACTTTTCGAGAAACTCGAGATTAGACGCGGAAACGCGGTGGAGTTCCAGAATCTCGCTACACACCCTGCTGGAAAGTCGCCTGAGAGAGATCTCGGCAAGGTAAAAGAGCCAAGACGTCTGCTGTCTGTTGGTATCGGTCGTCTTGGCCGAATCCAGAGGATGAGGTGGCGTCGGGAAGAATGGAGGATACAGAACACTTGTCGAATGAGGCATGTTAAAGTCTGGAAGCACGAGCTCTGATCTCAATTCTCTTTCCGACTTCCAGGCAGACCAGTAGACAGCCTCTTGCTGTGTCTCATCCACCCCAGACTTGTCTTGGTCCTGAGATTCTGTCCCAGTCATGACGAGTCTGTGTGCCCTCTGCAGGAACGGCAATGCTTGACACGCCGCCAGTGCCTGCGAGAAGAAGCGCCATGCCGCAAAGGGCTGAAAGGTACACATCATGAAAACCCCAGACAGGAAGAAACACTGGGCCCCGATAATGTCTGATCGCGTCAGGAGAATCCCGATCCTCTTCTGCGCTGCCTGGAACAGCGCCTGAGCCTCCACATAAGGGGTTGTGTCCGGTTTAGACCCGAGACTCGGGCCCAGGGGGGTGGCGATTTTGCCGAGGGCGCAGATGATCAGGGACAGACATGAATTGGCTGACCAGTCTATGCCCTCGAGAATGGTGTTTGTGGCAAGCTGTCTGGTACTGCATTCCTCCAGTATGGGATTCTTGCAGTGGACATGGATGAAAAAGTTGTCCAATAACTGCTTGACGCCTTGGGTGTCCATGTCTACAAGACCACTTAGAGGGCTGCAGCCAGGAGAGTAGGACTGAGATGGCTGAAGAGGTTCGCATTGGACGCTATGCGTTGACTGCTGGTTGAGAACTGACCAGAGGAAGAGACTCTCCATCTTCTCGGGCAGAATACTCCTCAATGGTATGTCGTTGACGTCTCCGACAGCTGGAAGTGGGGAGTCTGTTGACCGAGGCGTTGACCGAGGTCCGGTGACACTGACAGGAGAAGTATCGCCATTTTGACAATGCTCTGCCCGACGACTTCTAGGCGTGGTCTCAACCGCTTGAGTAACTGGCGGTTCCTTGATGAGCTTCTCTAGCTCATCCAGACGCTCGAGGATCTTGAGACTCGCAGGGTCGAATGCCGAGAGGTCAACGGGTGATTGGATGCAAGTGGCACCTACACTCAAACAGTAAGAGCATGTCGGCTTCCGATTATCGCACTTGGTCTTTCTCGCTCGACAGACTTGGCATGCAGTATTGGCCCTCTTGCGTGGGTAAAAGGCGGTGCCCCGAGCAGCCGGTCGCTTGCCTGGAACGCGTTCGTTGCCTCCTCCCGCGATGGCCTCGTCATGGACCTGTTCAGCTTGATCCTGTGGGGCCATTTTGGTTCACGGCGTCGAATCGTGAGACAAGGATGAGTTGCGTCGCCGGAGTAGAGCGAAGAGACGACTCGTCGGGGAATCTCGCTCCTTATAACCCCACAACCCACCTGGTGACCATTGGGTGGAACCAACCACACGACTGGTTCAGCTCGGAAACCTTGTCGGGGAGTGTCGCCCCTAATGGCCAGACTGGGGTAAGCTCGGATCCCCCACAGTCCCGGGATGGCATGGCAGCTCCAATAGACTGTCTCCCCGCAAACCCCAGACGGGCCTAGAATGAAGCTTGGGACGCGTCGTGTGACTGTCAGTGGTCGGCATCGTCAGGCCATCGACGACGGCTTTATCCGGTCTAATGGGTTTGGACAAGGTGACGCGAGAACTATACGACGCAGTTGTCAGCAGGGAGTTATATGTCGCTATATATAATACTCGAGCTCGCGCACCGTCAACATGAACCATGCACAGCGGGCACACAGCCTTGCAAATCAACATCTTGACAACTCATCACCGCCTATTCTTCTACTCTAGCCATCATGGCAACGCCAATTACTGCCCTCGAGGGCAAGGCCGAGCTTGCACTCGAGCCGAAAGCCTCGGGTGCCGAGTATATAGACCCCAAGTCCGACGTCGTCAATGCCGAACGTCAAGCCGAGCATGACATGACCCTCAAACAAGTCCTCCGCCAACATCCTGCCCTGGTTTGGTGGTGTTTTTACTGGTCAATTGCCGCCATTGGCTGGTGAGTGGCCCTCGTCTCTGACTTTCCAGGGTTGCTGACAACAGGTTACAGGGGCTTTGATGCCCAGATCAACGGTGCCATGATCTCTGTCGCCTCGTTCCGTCGAGACTTTGGGTACTTGCAGGCATAACCAATTATGGTTGACTTATGGCTAATGAGTCTAGATATGTCGAAAATGGAGAGGCAATTCTCCCTGCAGACTGGCAATCGGCCTTCAACACGGTCAGCAGCGTTGGAGGCTTCTTTGGCGGCTTTCTCTGCTCCTGGATCTGCGACTACGTCGGTCGAAAGAACTCTCTTGCAATTGGCCTCTTGCTGGCAACTGGAGGCATCTTTGGAGAAGTCTTTTCAACGAGCAACACCACCTTTGTCATTTCCAAGCTGATTCTCGGTTTCGGTCTCGGCTTCTTTCTCACCCTGGCACCCTTGGCGACATCCGAAATTGCCCCCGTGGTTCTTCGAGGTATCGCAACTGCGGGTGTCAACCTTGGCATCGCCATCGGCCAGCTCCTCTCCAACGCCGTCATCAAGGGATTCGGAGAGAGGACTGATCGCTGGGCCTGGCGAGGTCCCTTTGCCACTCAGCTCTTCTTCATCTTGCTTCTCGCTATAGGATTGCCCTTTGCCCCCGAGACGCCGTGGTATCTGGCTCGCAAGGGAAAGCTGGACGCTGCCAAGAAATCTCTCACTCAGCTGTACGGTAAAGACGCCGATATCGATGCGAAACTCGCGGGTATCCAGACAACCATCGCCGAAGAGGAATCTGTACAACAAGAGGAAGGATCGTGGGCCCAGTGCTTCAAAGGCACTGATCTGGTCCGCACGATGATCAGTATCGGCGTGTTCATTTGCCAGCACTTTGTCGGCATCATCTTTGTCCTGGGTTATTCTACCTACTTCTTCCAGCTCGCCGGCCTAGATGAGTCTCGCAGCTTCGATCTCGGCGTCGGCGTCACAGCATGCGGTGTTGCTGGTAACATCTGCAGTTGGTTTGTTGTCAACTCGTTCGGTCGTCGCAAGATTTTCCTCACGGGCATGGCCTCTCTCACGATCCTCCTCTTTCTCATCGGAATCATGGACGTAGTTCCCACCGGCGCTGCCAAGTGGGTGCAGGCGGCATGCAGCGTCATCTACGCCTTTGTCTACTTTGCGACGGTGGGAGCCATGGCTTTTGCAGTGCTGGGAGAATGCAGTTCGCTGGCTCTCAAGGCGAAGACGATGGCTCTGGCCACTGCGACCCAGTCGGTCATGGGACTGGCCATGAACTTTGCCATTCCCTACATGGTGAACCCTGACGAGGGCAACTTGAAGGGAAAGGTCGGCTTCATCTTTGGCGGCCTCGCTTTGCTGGCCATGGTTTGGAGTTGGGTGTATGTTCCTGAGCTGAAGGGGAGACGGTATGATGAGATTGATAGGATGTTCCACGCCAAGGTGAGCCCACGGAGGATGGGGAGCTACCAGCTGTGAGGAAAGGTTGGCCAACCATCCCGACCGGACAAGGCAGTCTATTCACGGAAAGTCTTCAATCTCAAGAATACCCAACTACAATCCTACACTGAAAGGTACTAGGTGAATAGTCGAGGCGAAATGATAACAACTTAATTAAAAGCTTATTCTACCCCTTGATGAGTTATTTACATTGCCTGATTCCAGCCGTACGTTGCTAAAAGCCTACGCTGCACCTGGTTTTCCCATGTCTATGCCCTAATCCAGCCCCCATCCATGCCTAATTCCAGTATCAGATTAGCCCTTCCTCCATTAGCTTGATTGCTACAACGCTTGCAACCATCGCCACGAGGCCTCGAAGACAGAGGGATGCAATTATGCGCCGTCTTGCCCCAGCAGCCTCTGTTTGTCCGTGGAACCGTGTCTCTCGTGCCTGCAGAAGCATGGCTCCCATCATCTCAACTCTCGCACGCAGTAGGCCAATGTCCCTCTTGGTCTCAATGAGTTCCGCCAGGGTCTGTTTGGCAATATCATTACCACTCGCAGTGTTTGGCAATCCTGGTGGGTTGAAGACATCACTTTCGACTCGAGTAGTCAAAGGCCGAGCTGGCTGAACGGGTTGGTTGGTCATGGGGATCTGTTGCATGCCGCTGGTCTCGATGCTCGGCAAGACTGGCGAGTGATTAATCTCCCTCTTGATAGCGCGAGTGTTCAGTGGCCCGGCGTTGGGTTGCCCATATCCACGGCCCCAGTTGTTAACAGACCTTTCAGACTCCTCATAACTCATGGCGACTGGGGCGTTGAGCAAAGAGTCAGGTAATTGCTGGCCACTGGACACAAGGGAAGGAGCATCATCTGGTGCTATGTCTCGGCGCAGGCGTTTGTTAGGGCTTGGTGGGTGATCATCATCACCCGGCTCGTCTTCCACGTCGCCTCGGTCGGCGCAGGCCGTTCGCTTCCTTGGCAGAATGATGCTCGTCAATTGGACCTGGTCGGGGAGTGGCGTTCGTGGTTTATCGTCACCGAGGCCAGAGGCTGGTTGAGTGTTGCCAGCGGGAGGCTCGGTTTCTTCTCCAGTCTGCGTTGGCTGCTCGACGGGAGCAACAGCCGAAAGTTGTTCTTCCTGTGTCTTCCTGGGCTTCGCTGGTTGCGCCTTGGTGCCCAACTTTGGCCAAAACGATGGACGCTCAGGGAAGGTTTCCGGAAAGTCTGTACTCAAAACTTCGATGTCTGGATAGCGCTCCTTTATGCGCTTTGTTACCGCTCCCTTCTTGAAGGCTAGCCGTTGTCCAAGCTGCTTCTCATCCTGTTCGTTGATGTTCACATCGTAGTAGGTAATGCGAAGCACCATCCATACTCCCCAATCAAGGTCAATGGTGTTTCCAGAGCCGGCAAGCCTCCAGAGCTTGTGGTTGCCTGGGCTCTTCATGTTTGTATTGGTCTGGTAAGCCTGGCTAACTGCGTTAAGAAACGATTTCCTGATTGTCTCGGGAAATAAATCCCAGTTTTCGCTCCAGAACTCCTTGAGTTTGGTCACTACCCGTGGTTGTAGTCCAGCCGCTGCAGATGGTGATCCCATCGTTTCTGTAGCTCGGGGTTGCCGCGGATCCTGGCTCGCTTGGCCTGTCGTGTCTCTTCTGCTATCTCGGGCTTGTCCACCTTCTTGTTCTTCTGCTTCTTTGGGTCCATCTTGACTGGCAATCGACTGCGGGGGCGCGAGAGATAGGAGCTGAGGCGAACGCTCTGCACGGGAAGCTTGTCAGTAATAAATCCACTGAGCACGCGACAGATGAAATACCTCTAGATAATCTAAAAGATACTGCGATACAATGCCGCAGGGGCCTGAGACGGTGATGCGATTGATGGAGGAGGGTGAAAGAAGGAGGAGGAGAGATGAAAACAAAAGAATGACGCACGAGGAAGAAAGTGGACGGAGAGGCTTGAGCGGCTTAGATTTTGTAGTAAGGAATGAAACTTGGGGCTTGAGGAAGGAGTAATAGTTAGGAGTTAATCAGGAGTTGACCAGGAGTTAGCTTGGTATGAAAATACTACCAGGAACACTGCGGAAACTCCTTTGCTCCGCCTAAGCACAGAAGGTAAGTCTTTAGTATGTGCCTTAGCCAGAGCATGAGGGTTGGCAGTGAATCTTCCAGTCATGCTGTGCCAATATTGGCGGTTAACAGCGATTCACTTTCTATCTGTTCCTCCTCCTAGCACTAGTAGTATTGGGTCACCTAAGAGTACATATGTATTTGAGATTCGTAGCCAAAGTGAGGCAGTTGCCATTATCTTTCTTGACCTCCTCCGCGATGGCTTCTTGTTCTTGGCTCAACGCTAATACTGGGACATCTAAGAATACCTTCAGACGAAACTGTCAATTTCAAATCAAAATTTCATTAAATAATCACCATCTCTTCAAACTTCTCTCCGGAACGCCCGATCATCTCTCCAAGCATAGCATCATCAACAAAGGCATCGCCCATCAACTCATACACCAACAGACCATCCTCCTCGGAGTTTGAATCGGCTAGCCTAAAAACATAAGGTACTTTTCCTCCGGGAATAATCACCACGATATCGCCCGCCTGTGCCAACTCGGGCCCAAATCCCAGCTGCCCATTCTCCGTCACGAAGCAGCATCGGCCCAGAGACGCCGTCTGCACCAAAAAGTCAAACTCTCTTGCATTTTCCCTCACCTCCTCTGGTATAGACGTAACGTCCTCGTGAGCGAACCATTCGAACCATGTGTTGTAGGCACTGGAGTAGTTGCACGAGTCTTCCTTCCATTGCCGCAAGCAGAGACCTGCACAGAGCGATCTCTGGAACGCCCACTCTCTTTTCGATTCGTCTGATTCTCCTGATGGTAACGCTTTTGGTTCCAAGGGTAGGCCGACTAGTCTTCGCCACTCATCGATGAGAGCCTTTCCCCTAGGGGTAGACGTAGGACTTGGGGGGTAGCCAGGAGCGGTAGCTACAATCTTGGCAAACTGCAGCCCATGAGTAGTAATAGACCCAGATTCATTGAGCCTCCAAACAATGTCCATGTCTGCAGAAGCCTTGAAGTGGCGCATCAAGTCTATTCGCTCCTGATGGATGAGGTGATGTGCATCATTCATGATGGCATCCCAGTCTGGAACCCAACTCGGCAACCCACCGGTTTGCAGGCGAGCAGACGGTCCATGTATCACGTGGCTCAGTACATCTAAATTTTTATCCTTCTCGATAGCCGCCAAAGCCAGATCCGTATAGAGGAGCGTTGTTGATATGGTATAGTCAGTCGGTACCAAGTCTTGGACGTGTCCGTTGCTAAGGCGCAGTCCTGATAGGCCAAAGACTCTGTCGCGCGGGTCCGAGCATTGCCTCGTGCGGAAGAGGCTGATGATTCCCAGCATGTCGTTGACACGAAAGCTCTCATTGTTGACGATGGTGTTGAGATTGTTCATCCGCAGTGTAGCAGTGTATAGTGTTAAGCCGCCGTTTGCCTTGCTGGGAGTGTCAAGAAAGCCAGATGCGCTACCATTTGCAGCCCGACGAGCAACCCAGCAGCATTTTCGCTCGTGAGTGACCAGGTTTTGGAAGGCTTGTTGGACCACCTGGGCGTCAATCTGGTGTTTTCCGCACTGGAAAATCACTTTTTTGGCCAAGACAAACTCTTGTACGGTCCAGACTCTTGTCCACCATGGCGTCGCAAAAAATGCTATGAAGGAATCTCGAAGTGCTTCGGAGCTGGCGGTTAAGCCATTGACCGAGATATGGGGGTCAAGAGACGGCTCGTAGTGTAGCTCCACATCATGAGCAGCTTGCTCGATGAAGCCCAGGCCAATATCGAACGGATCCGAGAATGGAGATAGGAAGGCCAGCACGTATGATGCACAGGAGTATATCTCACCCATGAGTGCTACTTGGGCAGCGCGTTCGTCCAAGTCATGCTGGTTGATACACAGGGCGTCGACCCATAACAGCTGGTCGAAGTCTGACGAGGCAAGGCATTGCAGGACTGCGTGCAGGTTTCTAGTTGCGGCGACTGTTTGTCCAGAGACTGATAACGGCAAAGTGTCGTCCAGGTTTCCCCAGACATACGAGAGCGAGACGAAGGGAGGAAGATCAGGATCGACTAGAGAGACGCGCTGAAAGGCTATGTCAGGAGGGGTTGATCCATCCTTTACCATCAATATAGAGATCTTCGATTTGACAAGAGACACGTACCTTTCCGAAGCTCAGCCGGAGAAGTCGAATCTCGTTCTCTTGCAGTGGAGTCATGACTGCCATGGACGTGGAACCAAACATGCGGCGCCCGTCCAACGTGCGCGCAAGCGAGCAGCACGCGCCAAACTCAGGCGCCAAGATGCACCATCAGCCAATGCTTGCAGCTTCCTAGTCGTGATGAGTAATCTGGGGCTAGTCTACTCTTGATGTAAAATGAGACTAAGAAGCGCGAGGAGGTTACAGGGTAGTCTTGAGACTTGCCGGACGAGACGGATTATGATTACATGACAATGGAGTCCTACGATACGGGATTTCTATTAACTTACTTGAATTGAATTGAGGGCTTAAAAACGAGGATCCTGTAGCAGTTGTTGGTTTGGAAATTTAGATTTGTTGTCGACTGGAAAGTTTTTGCGTGGTCAGAAGCAATTATCTGTCAATTGAGAGTCGCCCCAAGTAACCCCCACTCATTGAGACTTGGTCAAGACAACGATTCATTCCCAGAATTTCTCAAACATGTATCCGGTAACTCTGATAGTTGGAACTCTACAGGACCAACAGGAGACATTTCCGGCCCATAAAGACAAATTTTTACCTTGAATTATGGTCACTTGAACTCGCAGATGGACGCGTTAAACAACGCGCAACGCGCTAAGTGGGTCAGACGGGGCGTTTCCGCTCAACACGATTATGGTGTCGCATTCGCTCGGGATCCTCAACCATCATTGGGTGAATGGTTTAGTGGTATAATACTCCCTTCGCATGTCCAAAACGCAAATGGGAGGGGTCCAGGGTTCGATTCCCTGTTCATCCATTTATTTTGCCCGTCATACGGTTTATTTTTGTGTTGCTGTGCTGCGAAATGATCGCGACGTTGCCTTTTTGAACTCTTTGGACTTGCAGGTATTCGGACAACGGTATTGCTGACTAATCTTGCATACCCGTGCCACGTGCCTCTGTGGCAAAACTACTGAGCTCTCATTGGCCAAAACTGCCGCGCCTGTGGGGTAATCTTTATTTGGCTTCCTTCGCGTGAGATTCGGAGAACGTAACTCTTTGTCTCCGCCAGGAAACAGGCTGTACATCTGGGAGGTTGGGTAGGACCCAGCCTCCTAGCTAACAATTGTCCTAGATGAACTCAAAACTATCTGGATTTCGCGTGATGCACGGTACTACCAATGAGATACTATTTATAGAGACAAAATTGTTTTGGCTTTGATCTTCGGAGTATGCTAGCTGGAGAGGTTCGTATTGGACGCTTTTCGCATTCTCTATCACCAACTAGACCTCATCTATCCCTGGAAGGCCTTTCCAGTGCTGACGTTTAGTTTGGTCCATATTGAACCGGTGACCATGTACCACGCAAACTGCGCTGGCCAGTACACATGTATCGTCCATAGCCACGGCCACGGATCCCATGATTCATACGTGCCATCTTTCCAATAGAGAAAATGTTGAACAAAGGCTTTGAAGGATGAATCAAGGTCAGATCTTGCCATGGTGCCGCGGAATAGCCCAAGATAAAGAGGGTGAAGGACAAGCTCAACCAGGTCCTGGCTGACCCAGTAGTAGTCCTGGGGATTTGTAGGTGTTAACGGCAGCGTGGATAGAGGCTTGGGCGATGATTCTGAAAGAACCGAGAGATATTCATCAATAATTTCCGGCGTGTTGTTGAAAAGAACCGTAGCAGTATGGACTCTTGGGTTACACTCGATGGGGTATATGGTGACATGCTTCTCAATACCCGGCTCTGTTGCGTCCTCGTCTTCCTTTTCGATCAGAAAATCAAAACTCATGTGTCCTGTGAACTCCTCTCCGCCGGCTTCGGCTTGCTTAAGGGTAAAGTCTAGCATGGCCTTGCTTAGGGGCGAGTCTGCAGGAAGTGCAGAGTAATGCATGAGCACTGTGGCAGAGCGACATGCAACAAAGGCGCAAACCCGACCGCGGATCACGAGAGCATGCGTACAGAATTCAGGCCCTGAGATGAATTCTTGGACGATGAGCGAACACTTTGCTTCCTTGAATGGGATGGAATCGATGCGTGCGAGGGTGTCTTGCTCTGAGCCTAGCGGCAGCAGGGGCATTGAGAATCGCGCAATGTCGTCAACGCCAACAGGCTTGACGAGGTATCGCTTAGCTCCCGTCTTGTGCTCAAGACCTCCATGCTTTGTGAGAAAGTCAATGATCTCTTCTCTTCCATTGACAATCTCTGTAGTAGGAACAGTTAATCCAATTGACTTTGTGTGTTCGATAAAAGTGTCCTTTTCGTGTAGCCTTCGAACGTCTTCAACTCCAAGTTGGATGACCTTGACGTTTGTCCGGGCTTCTATGATCTCTTTGACGGCAGCATCTTCAATTGCAGCTGTAACATCAGAAACGGAGATCCAAAGATTGGCATTTTCTTGCTGCACGATTTCTAGTAACCGGGCTAGATACGCGTCGTTGACGCTGGCCTTGGCGGGATCAGAAGGCAGAGGGAGACGATAATATTTGTCGATTGCGCGCGAAACTCGTCCCGGAGAAAGAGAGTGGCAGTCGGCTCCAATCACACGATGGCCTTGGCGATAAAACATGCGCGCGAGTGAGAGGCCTTTGGCCATGTTGACGCCCGTAACGAGGACGGTGACTCTGTCTTGGCCATTTCGAGGTGTGCTAGGAGGACTTGACGTAAGACGCTGCCATAGGTAGACTCCCAACGCAACAAAAGTGTCTGTAGGCAACAGAACAAGGCTGAGGATTAACAGGGAAAGATTCTTGAGGAAGTGAAATGCGCGCTGGTCCTCGTGGGACCTGTTCGGCCCAGAGTCTTGGGTGGCCATCAGAATTGACGACGTGATAGTCTACAGAATACAGCAACAAAGCCGTTGACTCTGGCTCAACTTTGATTAAAGCAAAACTCATAGACGCGTCCAACATGTTTTCCGGGTGCAGAGTCGAAAACCCAAAGCTGAAATTGGAAGACGTCATGACTCGGCGGGGATCGTTGCACAACCGCCGGGGAGAGGTGGAGCGGCTCCGAAGCATCACATTCCTGCCGGAGCAAAATGCATGGGACTAGAGCCTCTTCGGTCTGATGAAAACGGAGAAGCCGGTGATCGAATATCGGCGCATATCAAGACGAATTGATGTCCGAAAGCGGCAGAGCGGCCAGTCGAGGATTGACAGGGGAAGGGTCTTGAGATGGGCTACCGTCTGCAAGTTGGCACACCGACTAGACGCGACGCGTTGCACCTTAGATCATGCAATAATCCATCATGCGCACTAAATCCCAATGCATATTGGAAATAATGTTTCTCCAGGTACCTCTGGTGCCTTGTATACTTGAGGTACATAGTTGACCATAGCAATACAAACGGTGTGGGGGATAAGCCATCCAGAATATGCCTCCATGGTAACCACATGCCCCTACAGGGTGGTGCTCCTTAGCCTGCATAATACCCAGTAAAGTCTCCTCTTGCTGTTTCACCAGGTGTGGTTGTTATTGTCTGCATTTTCGTATACGGCGGCCCGCCGGCTTCTATGACGTGCTAGACTGTCGAGGCGACTCAAGGGAGCCGCTCCTGAGTGGACATGGGTATGTAGCCTGTCAGCAGCCAGAGACGCAAGCACTCGGAAGAAAGTGACAGAAAATAGATGCAGTGGCAGCGTGGTGGATGTCAGGGTACCCAGTTCAGGGTACAGGCCCAACGGTAACATAGATCGGCCAGGCAATCAGACCACTTCCGTCTCACCGGAGGCCCTGAACGTTGCTTTTCACATGCTCCGAGACAGGCTCTGGGCATTGGATTCAGAATCTGCATCTGAGAGACATGGGGAACTGTGGATGACGCGCACATGCTACATGGTAGTGTAATTGAACCTCAGCTTTGAGTTTAGGGCCCCAGATCGATCCAGGTACCGCCCCACGCGGATCTCTTCCGGACTGAGATCTCGAGATACCCGTCCCCCGTCCCCGTGGAAGTCCAGGTGGGACCCTTCTCCTCGTGCCGAACAACGTGTCAGCCTCCATGACGGTTACAGGACGGTACCGCCCCCCGCTCCATCAGTACCTCCGTTCTCGAACGCGGCTTTTTTGCTCAGGTAGATGACACCTCGAGCATGGGATTTACAAGACATGATACGGAACGGGCTAGACTTCCTATGCCGTGCTCACCGTAAGCGCCTTAAGGGTCCATTGAGAAGTAGTTCGCCATCTCACCACACACCGTGATGACACCGATATGTCGAGACGACCGAGTTCGAACGGCACGACATGAGACGCCAGAACGAATCCCAGTTTCCAGCTCGATCACATCATTCTTTGTTCAGGCAGCCCTAGGTCGAGCCTTAGCCAATGGCCTGGCTTGCCCGGTCTGGTTGTTTCAGTACATCCGGAGCAACTGTTCCTGCTGCCCGGGCTTTGGTACTAGTTACATACCTCTGTGAAAGACCCCGGTTGAAGTTTCTTTACGGTATCGGCAGTTGAGTCGAATGTTTGTAGAGAATTGGTTGCACGCAAGAGGGACCCCTTGCGGATCTTCCAACGACTCCCCGACCTGCTGTACCTCAAATCATATATAAGCTGCCATCGCAGGCACTCAATTGACTTCTGCCTTGCACCTCATCTCCCACACTCCCACAACATCCTTGCCTACCCCCCTTCACTATACAATTCTTGCCCACCATGTCTGACATGTCTGCCACTGTTGAGCCAACCGCCACCGGTTTCTCGGTGTGCGGTTACGAGAAGATCGAGTATGACTTTGAGTTTCTCGACGGCGTCTTCAACGTTGCCAACCCCCAGCTTGCCCAAGCCTATCGTCCCTGGGGACGGGCCCTGGCAGTCATGGACTTGAACATTTTCAACCTCTATGGCGCTGACATGCAGCGATATTTTGACCACCATGGCATCACTCTCAAGATCCACAAGACCATGATTGGCGAGAAGGCCAAGAGCATGGATACTCTGCTCTCTATTGTTGACTCTATGACCGAGTTTGGTATCTTCCGAAAGGAGCCTGTGCTGGTTGTTGGTGGTGGTTTGGTGACTGATGTTGCTGGGTACGTTCCGACGCAAACTCGCGTAGTCCCGTTCTCTAATCATGGTTCAATAGCTTCGCCTGTGCCGCCTATCGCCGCAACACCAACTACATCCGCATTCCCACAACCGTCATCGGCCTCATTGACGCTTCAGTGTCCATCAAAGTTGCCGTCAACTACGGTCGCTACAAGAACCGCCTCGGAGCCTATCACGCCCCATCTCACACCTTCCTTGACTTTACATTCCTCCGCAGCCTGCCAACGGCACAGATTCGAAATGGGTTTGCCGAACTCATCAAGATCTCTTCATGTGCTCACCGCCCCACATATGACTTGCTTGAAAAGTACTGCGAGAAGTTGATCGACACTGCTTTCGGCCGGTCTAATGATGCTTCTGAGGAGATTAAGGAGGTCGCTGACAAGATTTGCCGAGCTGGCATCTATGAGATGTTGAAGCTGGAGACACCCAACTTGCACGAGATTATGCTGGACCGAGTCATTGCCTACGGCCACACGTAAGTGTTGTACTGAACAATGCGAGAATATGCCACTAACTAATTGTCGTAGATGGTCTCCTCTGCATGAGCTTGTGCCCGAGACACCGCTTCGACACGGCCATGCCATCTCAATTGATATGGCTTACTCCGCTACTCTCGCCAACTTAAGAGGGCTTCTGTCTTCAGAGGAACACAAGCGTCTGCTAAATCTATTTTCTCGGGCTGGTCTCTCCATGGATCATCCTCAGTTTGATGGTCCTCTTCTTGAGCGTGCCACCGCTGCTATTCTCAAGACACGAGACGGCAAGCTTCGTGCTGCCGTCCCTATTAACCCCATGGGCGACTGTGTCTTCCTCAATGATGTCAGCCACAAGGAAATGTGCAGCGCACTTGAGGAGCACAAGAAAATCATGAAGAGCTACCCTCGCCGGGGTGAAGGCCTCGAGGCTTACGTGGACGCCAGCGATACTGGGTACACAGTGAACGATGCTCCAGTCGAGAATGGTGCAGCCAAGGTGAATGGCGGTGAGAGCTTGAGCAGCAACTACGCCCTCAACGGTCGTTCAAATGGCTACAAGGATGGTGTTGGAAAGTTGAGCAGCGGGCTCAAGGGCAAGGTGAATGGCCTGGAGAGCCACATCTTCAACACTGTTGCAGTTGATAGTCTGCGAGGATCCTGAGTATACTAGTGCTTGGAACTTGTTTCTTTTGTTGAGCTTTTTTTGCTGGGCTTCAAATCATGATCCTCAAAGCAGATTGAGAACCCTAGGCTCTCTGCTGAATACGCATGCTGGTATAAATTGCCGGCCATAAATACAAAATATCCCTCCAGCCCGATAAAACATGGGCTTGCATAGTTTCTGGTACATCAATGTTATGTGATATTCCTTGCTAGGTATCGAAAATCGTTCAGATGGGGAACCGTTCTGAAGGGTTGGAAAAGGGCCTAAATGGTAATTTGAAATGGTGTAGATAGATTTTGTATGAGGAATCCAGAGTAGTGGTATTCAAGTGGTGTGAGAACAGAGCGTGAGTTGCCTTTTACCTAGTATTCATGGGCCTTGATAAGTGATAGGCTACTGAGAACGAGTAAAATGAGGGGAATAAATAGCCTATAACTCTCTAACACGAGAAGCTTCGGTATCGGAGTAATCTGGAGTTCAGAATGCAGATAATCCCGTATTGCAGACAGATGGTCAGGTAAAACGTCCATGGGTCCAGATAGTAAGTACCTGCCACTCCATTATATTCGTGTAGTTTTCAAGCCCTGTGTCCATTGCGGCCCGAAAAACTGATCCAAACACCCATCCTGAACCAAGCGGGAAATGGTCAGAAACGCTCGTTTCCGGTGAAAGAGGCACAAAGTGCTATGGCAGATCTCAGAGGGTGGTCAGACCAGTTGCACATTTGCCAACCGAGGTGTACAGGCGTTGAGGGTGATTGGACCAGACAAATGATGGGTTGGATTGAGGCCAGCCATCGGACCTCGCGTGTGTGGCAGACCTGGGCGATTGGATGGAGTTGCTCTGAGAATAAAAAGTTGTGACCCACCTGAATCTTAAGTATTTATGACAAAAATAGTGGTAATTTAAAAGTCGTACTAGTACTGATATATCAGTAAATAAACCGCCATCGATAACCCTATGCTCGAAGTATAGAGAGGCCTTCTGGTTTTCCGAAGTAGTATTCATGTAATGGAATAATAAGTAGACACGGAGAAGCTCCCGGTGCTTGTTTAAAACCTATCTGGATACCCGTATTTCTTTTATCAGATAAGAAGACTTTGGCTGCATGAAATCTTCTGGTGCGATAGGCAAAATTATCTTTTGAGCCATTAGTGGTGTTGTCGTGTCTCATTCCGCGGAAAGATCAACTCCACAGCGTCGCCGCGGGAAACTTTGCTGTGGGCTTCAAAGCGATATTTTGCGCGAGAAAAGCTCTTATCGTGGTGACTGTCGCATAGTGGGCCCTAGAGCATAACCCGACTTGATGGGTCTGAAAACGCATTGTGGCGAGTTTCCCGCGGAGAGAAATATTGCCTCTGCTGGACGTCTCGAGGTACGCAAGGTATATAGGGTTGTCTCCGAACAGGCCGACAGGGAGTGATCCTTACAATAGCACAACCTTGTCCAGAGTCAGCTTGATAACCTTGGTTTCTTCAACTACAACATTAAGCCATGGCTACCAACGGCGTGTCTACTTTCTGGTCGAGGACTGACAAGTACCTCATGTCCACCGGAGTTCCCTTATCCCCGGTTGTCATCACCAAGGCAGAGGGTACCCGATTGTACGATGCCAACAACAAAAAGATCCTCGACTTTACGTCGGGCCAGATGAGCTCGCTTCTCGGCCACTCGCACCCGGAGATTGTCGAGGTGGTCAAGAAGTATATTTCTGAGCTTGATCACCTACTCAGCAACATGATCACTCACCCTGTCGTCGATCTTGCCGAGCGTCTTGCTTGTTTTCTCCCTGCCCCTCTTCAGAAGTCCTTCTTTCTCAATACCGGCTCCGAGACCACCGAGGCTGCTATCAAGATGGCCAAGTGCTACACTGGCAAGTTTGAGATTGTTGCCTTCTCCGCCAGCTACCACGGCTTGACTCAAGGCTCTGGATCAGCGACCTTCTCGGCCGGCCGTAAGAACGGTGGCCCTGCCATGCCCGGACAGCTTGCCTTCCCGGCTCCTTATGCCTACCGTTCCCCATTCCGACATGCCGATGGGTCTTATGACTGGGAGACGGAGATCGAGTTCGGTTGGTCCATGATCGATCGACAAAGCGTCGGATCCCTCGCAGCCTTTATCATGGAGCCTATTCTCAGCACTGGTGGTATTCTCGACCTTCCAGAGGGGTACCTCAAGCGGATGAGTGAAGAATGTAGGAAGCGCGGCATGCTGATCATCATGGACGAGGCCCAAACAGGTGTTGGCCGAACCGGTCAGATGTTTGCGTTTGAGCAAGATGGCATCGTCCCCGATATTTTGGCTTTGTCTAAGACGCTCGGCTGTGGTCTGCCTTTGGCCTCGGTTTCGACAACGGCCGAGATCGAGGAGGGTTGCAAGAAGGCAGGTTTCCTCTGGCTGACGACTCATCTGAACGACCCCCTGACTGCTGCCGTCGGCAACAAGGTTCTTGAGATCGTCGAGCGAGACAACATCTGTCAAAAGGCCACTGAGAGAGGAGCCCAGCTCCGTGAGGGTCTTTTGAAGCTTCAAAAGAAGTACTGGTGCATCGGCGATGTTCGCGGTCGAGGACTCCTTCAGGGCATTGAGATCATCTCGGATGCCAAGACCAAGGCGCCTGGTTCCGAACTTGGCCAGAAGGTTTCAGACAAGGCTATGGAGCTTGGATTATCGTGCAACGTGGTTAATCTGCCGGGAATGGGTGGTGTCTTTCGACTTGCTCCATCCGTTACTGTGACGGCTGAGGAGATTGAGGAAGGACTGAAGATCCTTGACGAGGCGTTTGCTTATGGTTTGAGCACATTGTCGAAGTAAACTAGAGGCAAAGCTAGGAAAAGAAAAGAAAGTCTTGTTTTTGCCAAGTCGCTTGGCTTCATAGTACGCTCTTTCTCTCAGTTCGTCACATCTATCACTACACGTTTTGGGTTGTACGACCTCAAAAACAGCAGAGCTTTTGTCTGGCGAGCCAGGGCGCGTCTCCGGAATAATCATAAATGAAGGACCTGGGAAAGTTCTTACTCATCGGCATGGGCTTAAGGGTCGAGTTTGAATGCATCTTCAGGAGAGTAGAGGACGGAGAGGAAGTTCAACGGCGACGAGGCGCGGCAGGGCACATGGGTCAACATGCCAAACGAGAAGATATGGCCGGGTACACCCCTATTTGTGTTCCAGCCCGTGCCATGATTGCCGAGGTTGAAGCCTACTCTTTGGAGAGAAAGTGTCCGCCAGAGCAAGTAGAGTCCTTTCATAACTAGAACAAATACTATTTGCCGTGTTCACATGAGATTAATAAATAATGAGATCTCGATGAACGTGTTCTAATGCCTGATATGAACCCCGGTTATGAAGTCATAATTACGACAGCCGTGGCAATGCATTCTCAACTGCCACAGGAAAAAGAATGCTATGATATCATCGATCTATGCCTACTTATAAGAATACAAACAGTCGCCTGCCAGGAAACCTACAATCTTAGTGGTATTCTTGTGTAGACAGCAGGTCACTGAATATGGAAGGAGACTTGCCACCCAAAGAAGAACTCAAAGTTCGAGCCGTTGATGGACTCCCCATCACCCAGTCCGAGGCTTCCGCCATCGCCGCCAATGAATCCGACATTACTGGTGGAGGTCCGATCAAAGGAGGTCCTGCAGCGACAGCCCAGAGTCTGCATGACCGACAGCAAAACTTTCTAGAGAAGGCGGGCGATGTCGCGCGTAAGCCAGTCGACGAGGTCACCAAGCAAGACGCAGCCGAGGTGCAGAAAGCAGAGGTGAGCACAGATATCTGCCAGACATTAACTAGCCATAACTGACAATGGCAGGCTCGTGCCATGGGAGGACCACCGGGCAAAGGATCGGCGTCGGCAAATTTACAATCTGTAGCGGATCAAAATAAACAAGCGAAGGGAGAGTGAATCTTTAGTTCAGGGAAAAAGAAATGATGGCCAGGATATTAGGCTCATAAACACCTCATAAATATTCATTCTTGGTATGTTGATAATCAACTTTAGCTTCACCAAGCCAATTTTCAATCTTTCGCTTCGAATATTTTAAGCAATTAGATCCAGAAACCCATACTTTCATACAATTTCACCTGCCCATACGTCCCTATATTACATCTTGTCTGACATGCCACATCACCCCCCAGTAACTCTTTTGGAATCAACGTCGGCCCAGCTAGGTACTCAGACCTTGACCTTGTACAGGTCTGAGGTAATACTCTGGAGCAGCTCATCCGACTTGTCAGGGTCGTTAAAGGCAGCCCACGGCATAACTCCGTTGCTTGCACGGAGCTCCTTGTCGAGATGGTACAGTCCATGGCCCGCCTGCTTGCTGATACGGACACACTGCTGCAAAAGATCACCCATATCCTTGACGTGGCGCGTCTCCTTGCGCAGGAAGCGGGTTTCGATAATGTCCTCGAGCGCGTTGTCGTTTGCCTTGTCTGCTGTTCCACAGAGACGGAGGAGGTCCTCAAGAATTTCCTTTTCGACGTTCAAGGCCGCCTGAACGGGATGCACAGGATCCACAGGGTCATCTGGCCACTCAATGTCTGGCTTGGGGATATCGCTCGGCTTGGATCGACCGCCGCGCTGGACCAAATATGACTCTAGCCAGGTCGCATCGGCAAAAGCTTCCTGGGCTGAGCGTTTCCAAAGGCTGCCATACTGTGAGTTGAGAAGCCTGCATATGCGACGGGAGCGCCACGTACCTTGCAAAGCCGTGCAGTGAAACATTAGAGCGCAGACATTCGGCTCCGAGCTTGCGGAAGAAGAACCACGCCTTGTACTCTGTATGGATGTGTCCACGGATGGCCTTGCATTCAGTTTAGTGTCTAGCGGCAGATGTTTTAGGATCCAATATACCTCTTCAACGTCGCTGGAGAAGGTAGAGGTCTGGACGTATGTGTCAATGTTCTCTCCAGAGATCTTCTTGAGATTCTCTTGAACTTGTTCGGTATTTGACATGGTTGCGGTTGTTTTGTGTGCTTGTCTGTGTGCCGTCGCGGACGTAAATGTCTTCTTTCAAGTGACAAAGTAATGGGCACTTCTCTGAGGGTTTAGACCACAAATATAGCTCCCATCAGAACAATCAATTACGCGTTGAAACATGAATTATAACTTGTTACGCATCGGTGTCCAATTTTAGGGTGGCATTCAGGTGTAGTTCGTTGACGGGACGGTGTGCTGAGAGTGACGTGATCGCAGAACAAAGCTACATTTGCCCAGTCTAGACTCTGCTCCCCCGCCTGATCAGACCACAGAGAACATCGAAAATTACGGCGATTGCAAAAGTGAGCTCGTTCTAAACGGATCTTTACAACAATTTTGGTTAGCTTTGCTGCAGCCACTGGAGTATGAGGCTGTAATCCCATCACTTTCCCGTCACATTCATTTACAAGAGCAGCCTCTTGACGGTGATGGATGCAGCCTGGTCCATGGAACCCGGAAGCTTTTCTCCCTGAGGGAACTCATTTGACTCACGATGGGATATCTCCAGGCAATATCCCGTTTCGGTTTGGAGGTTTCGTCGTTGTTGCTATACAGCGGAATCTACCTCGTCACTCACATGTAAATAAACAGACTATTTACTCTAAAATAGGCATTTTGAGAGCTTTCAAGTGAACAATAGTGTGCAAATTAGAGAATTAGGATTCAAGTAACCACTTAACCAGCACACTTTCTCTAGATTTGGAACCCGATAACACCTGAACTACCTAGGCGCTACTTCAACATCATCTTGTGAAGCGCATCGAATTTTCAACACATACCAGATGACGTAATCTATTGCGTTTGAATAATATCTGGTAGCGATCTACCTCTTTCATCTTGTGTTGACCTAGGATTGGTTCCAGTCAAGAAGAGCCTCCTGTCCCAGCGTGTCCTTGATGATGCTCTCGCTCAAGTCCCATAAAGATGCTGCCAGCTCTGGATCAGAAGCCTGAGAGGTTTCCTTTCCCTTGTTGTCAGGGTCGGAAAAGTACCAGCCATTCATGTTCTCATCCTCAATCGTGGGCGAAGTCAAAGCCCATAGAGCACTATAGGATCCCTGCTCAACATCACGACCGATGGCTTGCATCGACCAAGACAGCAGTTTGCCCGTAAGTCCAGGATACGCATCCTTCCACTGCTGCTGCATGGCTGTGTTTACCTGTGGACGTGTAAGCGCCTCGTTTTGTATTATGGAACCCTTGACTTACTGCTCCGGGATGAACAGAAAGGGCATAGATGTTGTCGTTGTTCTTCTTGATGACCTTGCCCGCCAGGCCATACTTGGCAAACAGAACCATTGCAAGCTTAGTCCTATTGTACAGATTGACGCTGTTCACCTTGGGATCGTTGATCTCACCGAGCGATTTAAACTGCACGTTCCAAGAGCTCAGGCGGTGCATCTCGCTTGCCTCAAACACGACTCGCGGGGGAGGAGTGTTTTCAAGCTTGCTCGTTTTGCGTAGCAACGGCCACAGCTGGTTGCAGACGTAAAAGTGCCCGAGAAAGTTGACGCCGAAGTGGCGTTCAATGCCGTCAGCGTCGAGGGCGTACTGATTGACATTGATGCCGGCTGACAAGACCAAAAAGTCAAGCCTGTCGAGGGACTCACGGAAGCCTCCAAAAACCTCTCGAACCTGGGCCAGGTTCCCCATGTCGCATTCTTTCCAATCAATGTCGGTGTCATGCTTCTCATTCTTGACCGTCTCGATTGCGCTGGTGCCTTGCTCCTCTTTGCGGTTCACCATGATGACCTTGCACCCGGCGTGAGCAAGCGCGCGGCTGACCTCGTAGCCGATGCCAAGGGCGCCGCCTGTGACGATGGCGACGCGGCCATTGAGATTCTCTGGTTGGATGACCTTCGGGCCGAGGCCGGTGGCTTTCTGGAGAATAGACTGCATTGCGGGTGGTGGTTGTGGTGTAGGGCGAAACACAAGATTATCTTGAATGTTGAAGCTGAATGAAATATGTCAATGTCGAAAGCTTTGATTGAAATCTCTCTAGTAAACAAGTAAACAGCTTATTATGTGTGATGCGAACATGATTGGTGAGGAATCGATGTATCATTGTGACGTTCACTGAGCGAAATGCAGAGGCATGAGCTGGTGCTGATGACATCATGCTATCTTCAACAAATCATCAACATGAAAGGCCTCGCATAATCGAGCGACCATTTTAAACCTTGTACGCCAGCCTCATCAACATCTCATTCTCCTTGTGGCTTGAGACTGCCTGTTGTGGCCAGAAAACATGGGATTTATGAGATATGCCCTTATGCTATAGCAGGTCGAAACTTGCGCTTTTACAGTATAGGAAGACCAAACCTATGTCTTGGCTTAAATGTTCTTGTGATAGGGTATGATAAGCGTCAACCCAAGATGAAGTCATGCTGCAAGTCATAGGCACACGAGCTATTCCCAAATACTCTTTTTTTTCTTCTGGTTTTCATTTGGCACGCTCGCCCAAAATAATTACAACAACAAACGAAAGCCGCGTGGAAAGCCTCACTAGTTTTCACTAGAGGAGGTGTTTGTATATGTGGGATGAGTTTAGATTATGTAGATGTAAAATTAGCTCAGTCCCTCATTTGCGCCTCGCTGTGGTGGACACTAACACCCTTGTGTAGCACTGCATCCTTCACATCCGGATCAAGCACCTCAATCCGTGTCTGCTTAAACTTTCGGAGCGGCACCTTCATCTCAAAGAGCTTGTCGACTTCCTCCAAAGTACGATCCTTCATCTCGGGAACAAAGAAGAAGGCGACGACCGTCACGGCGAAACAGATAGATCCGTATATGAACCCAACTTTGCCGCCTAACCCCGCATAATCGCTGTTGAGCAGATACGGAAGGGTGAAAGAAGTGACGAATGTTGTGAGGATGGAAATGCTGCAAGCTATCAGGCTGGTCTTTTCCTTGACGCGTGCCGAGGTGACTTCTCCAAGAACGACATAGGACCTGGACAGTTAGCTTGGTCGCAACCATAGAGGCTGCGAACTTACAGTGGACCCCAAGAGACACAATACATGGCGCTGAACAGGCACATAGACGCTACCATCATCTGTCTAGCAGCATAGGTGGGGTCGGGGACCGTGGAGACAATGGCGACGATGTACAAAAAAGCGCCCATCAGGAAGCCTCCGGTCAACAAAATAGGTCTGCAAAACTGTTAGTGTCTCGATAATTTGCATTAGAGTATTCCGACCCACCGTCGTCCAAAACTGTCGACCACAAACCAAGTCATGGCAGTACCAATAACACCAGCAACGTTGGCCAGAACAGTGAAGAGAAAGGCTTGTTTAACAAAGCCATTTTGCTGATAGAAGATGGCGGAATATTGATTCACGAATGCTTGACCAGTGATTTGCTGTCCGAACATGGCGATGATGGCAATGACTGTTCTGAGACGGTTGTGGTGGTTGAAGACTTCACTCCAGCTGCCCTTGCTGGCATTGGCTTGGTCTGCCTGAATCTCGGCCATTTCAAGCCTAATATCATTCTCGGTCATTTTCCCCCGAAGACGCTGGAGTGACTCGAATGCGTCGTCAGGTCTGTCCTTAGATAGAAGCCAGCGGGGCGACTCTGGGACAAAGGGTAAGAGGGCCAGGAGAATTACTGGGACGACAAACTGGAGACCAACAGGAATGCGCCAGGACGCATCATTCGGAATACCCTTGGTCCCCAAATTGACAAGTGAAGCGACCGTCTGTCCAAAAATAATGACCATCTGAATCGTCGAGTTCATCAACCCACGAAGCTCCTTTGGTGAGCACTCTGCCTGGTAAATGGGGACGACAACAATGCAGAAGCCGGTCATGGCAAAATTGACGACTCGACCGACGGTAAACTGGGCCGCCGAAAAAGCTGCAGTCTGTAGAGTAACGCCGACAAGTGAAATGCAAGCAAGAATGAAGATGGCCATCTTTCGTCCCCATCGCTCAGAGACTGAGCCACAGGTGATGGCCCCGACAAGTTTGCCGAAGAAGGGTGTCGAGGTCATGATGGACGAGAGGTAGCTCGGCAAGGCGTAAAGTTCCTTGTCCTCGTTGTATCTGCCGAATCTCTTGGCAAAAGCTAGCCACCAAAATTAGTCGAAGCCATTGAATGGCAGATAAATAGCACATACGCTGCATGGCCTGGACACCTGCAAAATTCCCAACATCGAAGCCAAAGTTGAAGGCGCATAGGGCCATGTAACTTGGAAACCATCAGCTTTACGTTTCAATGGTATCTAGATATCATAAATACTAACATGGTGATAAAGGCGATCATGGGAGTAAAGTAAAGAAACCGCTCTCTTAGAGAGAGGGTTGGTCCTTCCACTGCCGGGCTTGGAGCCATGGTGCGGATGTGCTGCTTTGGGACAATCAAGTGGATCTCGGAGGCGCCGTTTTAGGAAAGCCAAAAATCTGTCATGTGCACTGTGAACCACTGTATGGCCGTGGAGCCATGGAAAGTGCGGCCGACTTGCATCCAGCAGGTCGAGTTCTAAGCTGATGCAGTTCTTTAAATATTCACGATGGCTCGAGAATCTACCATCTCCGGCCCTGGACTTGAAAAACGGGGTCTAGAAACGGAGGATTGAGCTCGTCGGTCTGGGGTAACATGGCATCATCGTGGAGGCCGTGGAGCTGCCAAGGGAGTCGTCTGTTAGCGCTTCCAGGTCACTGCTCCAGCGATGGAGGCATAATTGGGACTGCTGGGCGATATTCTGCGTGGCATTGATGTGAACAGGTCAAACAAGATACATGGGTTCTGTCAAATCCTCCGACATGATCCCCGCTGCATTTGGTGCTAGAGTGCGCTTTTCCGGGGCCAAAGTGCGTCCTTCCGGCGCTAATGTGCGCTCCTCCGGCGACTTGAGCCCGCCCTGCCGCTCGTCAAGTGCGCTCTTCCGAAGGCCGAGTTCCGATCCTCCACAAACACCATGGCACCATGTCTCAAGCCTCCAGATAGTCTCTTCAATTGGCTCATATCAGCTACCAGGCCCTCGGTTCTCATTCCGACGTAACACTGGTAAGAGCCCACAGCCAAACATGATGAATACAAAGAGTCGGGCCATCTTGTCAGAGGCGCCCGTGCTCTCCAAGCTAGCATGACACAATCCCAAGTCAAGATGGCGAGCACACGTCCCAACTTTCTCGTCATTGTCGCCGACGACCTCGGCTTCAGTGACTGTGGGTGCTTTGGATCCGAGATTCAGACACCCAACATCGACGCCCTCGCAGCAGAGTCCAACGGCATCCGTTTCACAAACTACCATGTAGCTGCTGCTTGCTCACCTACCCGGTCGATGTTGATGACCGGCACAGATCATCACATTGCCGGTTTGGGAGAGCTTGCTGAATTCACGCGCAGTTCTGTCGCTCACCAGGGACAGCCGGGTCATGAGGGCTACTTGAACGAGCGCGTGGTCGCTCTTCCAGAGCTGCTAAAAGATGGAGGCTATCACACGGTGATGGCTGGAAAATGGCATCTTGGATTGAAGCCGCAGCATCATCCGATTGCTCGCGGCTTTGCTCGCTCCTTTGCTCTGCTTCCGGGCTGCGCAAACCACTATGGTATGCACTCTCCCCTATCACTATATCACTTATAGCAGCTAAGCCTCTGAACCAAGGCTACGAACCTCAATACGACGATCCTGAAAACGAACCGCACAAGTTCTTTGAGACGGCAACAAGAGCACTCCACGTCGAGGATGACAAGTTTGTCGCGAAACTTCCCGGCGACTTTTACTCCTCGGATGCCTATGGAAGCAAGATTATCGAATACCTATCGTCGCGGACCGAAGATGAGAAGAAGAAACCGTTCTTTGCGTATCTACCATTCTCGGCGCCCCATTGGCCTCTACAGGCCCCAAAAGAGGTCGCTGACAAGTACAAAGGTGAGATTTCTAGAAGGGCTCAAAGCAGCATCACAGCTAACTGTAGACAGGTCAATACTCGGACGGACCGAAAGCCTTACGACTCAAGCGCCTACAGCGCCTAAAAGACATGGGCCTCGTAGATAACGACGTTCAACCTCACCCCGTGGTTCAATGCCCCGGAGAACCAGGTCAGTGGGAAGACATGCCCCAAGACGTTCAAGAAAAGTCAGCTCGTGCGATGGAAGTTTATGCCGGAATGGTCGATCGAATGGATTGGAACATCGGAAGAGTTCTGGACTATCTCAAGTCTACTGGAGAGTATGACAATACCTTTGTTCTCTTCATGTCGGATAACGGGGCTGAAGGTGCTTCTTACGAGGCCCTTCCTATTCTTGGAGACGAGGTCGTTGCTCATATCGCCAAGTACTACAACAACGAACTCGATAACATCGGTCGGGGCGATTCTTTCGTGTGGTACGGTTCACAGTGGGCACAGGCGGCTACCGCCCCATCAAGGTTGTTTAAGCAATATTCCACTGAAGGAGGCTGCAGGGTGCCTCTGGTGATTCGGCCTCCTCCTAACCGAGCAGACACTGCTTCGGCTGTCACAAATGCCTACTGTACGGTCATGGACATTGTACCCACGTTCCTAGAGCTTGCGGGACTAAAACACCCAGGTACAAGCTACAAGGGCAGAGAGATTGCACCAGTTCGAGGCAAAAGCTGGCAACCTTTTCTCACGGCTCTCGCGTCAAAGGCCCCCAACGCTACAGACGAGGACTTTCTCATCCATGGCGAAGAATACGTCACAGGCTTTGAGATTAGCGGATCGGGGGCTCTGCGAAAGGGTCATTACAAGTTGGTGTTCGTCCCTGCTCCCCGAGGGCCCCAGAAGTGGGAGCTCTTCAACGTCAAAGAGGATCCAGGCGAGACCAAGGATCTGAGGGAAGCAGAGCCAAAAAGATTTGAGGACATGATGAAGCTATGGGAAGAGTACAAGAAGGATGTGGGTGTCATTGGCGTGGCTGGGGAGTATCCTGAGGCCATCCTCGGCAGGAGTGTTCCGATCAAGGATGAGTTTGACGATCCATATGGATGGATCAAGTTTATGGGTAAGCCGGATAGAGTGCCTGCACACCTGAAACATGTTGTACCCGTGTAGACATACATAAGTAAGAAACCTCCAAAAAGTACTTGGTGCAAGAAGTTCGTGGCCGCTTCATCCAGAAGCGTTTGATCTGAGTAATTGCTGTGGTCAGGCTTCCAACGTTCATAGGTACTGAAAGGTACAAGTTTCGCGGATCTGCTCGTGCCCGTCACCTGGGAACAAGGTCTGGAATGCATATAATCGGTTCATGACCCCAACCGCCGCGTTTGTCAGGATCATTTGTTCAATCAGTTCCTTTGGGGGTCACGTGGCATCGCGCCAGTGAAGCTAACAGGCGGGGGATCTCATCTTCTCCATCGGCCTTCGGGTTGAACTTGACATCTTCCAACTCGAACGGAGCCTCAATTTCGACTTGATGTCAATTTTCTCATTCGATCAAGCTAAATAAAATTCGCCAGATCCAAGCACCGTTCCTAACTCAAGGATGACGGGCAAGATGGATCTTTTCTCTCAAACTCAACGTCCGCAGCTGGGTGAGTCCCGCCAGAGCTAAGAGAGGCTCCTCATGTTGACATCTGCAGCATGCATGATATGCCGTTCTCGAAAGGTACATAGTGTCTGCATACGATCCCGTCTCAAGGAATCACTGACTAGTATAGGTCAAGTGTGACAAAGCCCCGTCCGGGTGCGCAAGATGTCGCCGGGTGGGCGTCCAGTGTCCTGGCTACGAGTCACAGGGCATTGAAAAGACATCGGAAGAGATAGACAATATTTATAGACGTGCTGGCTTAGAGCGTCGTAAAGCCGGCTCCTGTCAGGAATGCCGCGGTGCAAAAACGAAGTGCTCACAGACTAAGCCTGAATGTCGAAGATGCCAGATGAAGGGCCTGACTTGCACATATTTAGGTTCGAGGCAAAGGACAGAGCAAGACGCATCAGATGCGACGGTGTCACCAGAGAGCCTGTCAATGCATGAGTCGGCCTCAAGAGACAATGACTGGTAGGTGAACCCTAGACTTCTAGGGTCAGCTAACAAGCCACAGGCTCTACCAATCAACTCTTCCTGATAAACCTCACTTGCACATATTGGCCGAGTCTTACTTTAACCACGTTCACACCCTCCGAAACCTCGGTTTCATTCACAAGCCTTCATTCATGAAAGCCATTGACCAGGACACGACCATAGCAGAATATGGCGAGGCAGTGGTGCACCTAGTCTGTGCATTGGGGGCGCGATACATGCAAGTTCTCAATACAACCCCATCTCCATTGGCTAACATCCCCGATCAGGCCAGCACCAAAGATGCCTCACGGAAACCTCTCCATGTCGGAGGTGCCAGGCAGGCAATTGGGACGTCGGGCCAGAAAGCTTGTCCAGTGCCTCACATGCGCTCCTTCGACAAAGAACTTGATGGTGCATTAAACATTATGCTATGCTATCTGATCCAAGCTAATCTCGGACTAGGCCATGGTATTATACTCTGAATATGGCCTCAGAATCGGCGATAACGCGTTTGTTTATATGCTCGTTGGCAGCTGTACTCGCATGAGCCGCCTCTTACGCCTCGACGCTGAAGATCCCCAGCCAGAATCTCGCCCTTTTTCGCCCAAAGAATTGACAAAAAGAGAGTCATTAAGGCGATTAATGTGGTCGTGCTATATTCTTGACTCCTTTGTCGGAGCCGGCGTCGACGGAAATCTAAGCTGGGTTGCCAATGTCCCGCTCATACCGCTTGCTTGTTCTGAGAAAGACTTCCTCTACCAGACCAAATTAGCGCCTGTATATGCCGAGATTGACAAATGGCCATTCACATTTAACCCTACTAGCCTAGGGGGGAATATTTGCAGAATCGTCTACATGCGGACCCAAATCCTTCGGTGAGTCTAGTACAAGCCATGTATTTGCCATTCATCTCAACTCACCGGTGCCAACCTATGTTCAGCCACATACGCAATTACGACATCCGAGACACTTCAGCGGTCCCTCCATGTGACGAAAGATCAACATTTCTGCGGCTCTTGGGCCTAGTCTCAGATTGGTACCAGCAGCTACCCGACTTTCTAGTTTTCAACGACATCAACATCTACATTCACCAGGAGCAGCACACTCTCGGGACATACTTCTTTCTTCATCTCGCATATCACGCCTGCGTGTTTGACCTTACAAGAGTCACGCTCCCTGGTTACAATTTTCCCCTCGCAGCAGCATTCTTTCAGGCCCCTGAAGAATTTACTGCCAAATATCGTCATGAAGCGTGGTACCATGCCTGTTGCGTATCAAGACTGCTCGCAACTGCTCTGGAGAGCGGCACTGAAGCCCTAGATGACCACTTTACCTCGACAGCCGCCTTTGAATCGACCAAGATCCAGGTTATCTATCTCACTACCATGGCAAACAGTGCCTCCAGACTGTACAGTGAGGGTGTCACGAATATCAACACCAACCTCAGGGTTCTCACAGTAACTCACCCTTATCCGGATATGCCGAATGTTTATGTCAGTGGGCCCTGCAGTGTGCATTGATAGTTGACTAATTAATACAGCTCTCTGCTTTGGTCCCATTTCTGCAGAGGTTCGGGTTCTCGGACATTGCCAATTACTGGCAGCCTTTTCAGAACACCGTCCTTCTCGCCTCTTCACAATCGGCAGAAAACAACTCGGAAGTGGTCGGTCCTGTTGAAACAGCGTTCCTCAACCAGATCGCGACGTTCCGACTCGCTCGGCGAGAGATTACAGACGAAGAAAAGAAAGCAGGTACCCGCACGCCGTGGAGTTTCTCATCAGCTCCGCCTAGCCCTCGGCCCGACCGATCGGGACCTGCACAGGCCCCAGCTGTGGAACTCCATGCTTCCCAGTTTGATGAGTCGGGTCTTCACATGCTTGCTCTTGCAGGCCAATCTCAGAGCGAGGCTGTCGCAGGTGACGTGCTTCCCATGATGGTGCCGAGTGCAGACGCGACAGAAGTTCTGCCTCTGGATCAGGAACAGTATTTCCGCCTGGCAGAGGAAATCAGCGACTACATGACATGGGATGTTGCTCTGGCCTCACAGTTTGACTTTCCGATGGAGGATTATTTCTCGACTCCGGGGCAGATGGAGTGATCAGAGTAATAGTCCTTAATGTAACTACTGTGAATTACATGTACCTACATCGCATCTTGCTGTTGTTTATTCACGCTGTGCCTGTGCACAAACTCCAAGACCTTTCTTGACCTACCGAGCTAGGCACCAGGCTCATTAGCGTCGGAGTTTTTGCTGGGCCAGAGTTTGTTTCGTGGGCCAAGCCCGTTCTTAATCGGTTCCACCTTAACCCCGAAAAGTTTGTGTCACTGCTGGGCTGAATCTGTTGATACGACTGCCTTGATTTGGACAGTGCCCAGAATGCCAATTTTTCTACAGCAGCTTATGAGGTACACAGGTGTTGTATTTAACTGGCATGTCACTCATCCTGCATCCATGTTTATCCTCATATTGTGACATCATAGTTGGAGAGTGGCAGTGCCATCATCTCCACTGATCGGCTCGATCATCCGAAAGTTAGTAATGATCTGCTTCAGCCCTAGCAACGGTGCTGTGCATCTCAATCTGCATTCTTGAGGTTGTCAGAACCTTGCAGAATGTTATTCCATCAATGTCTCCCATTAACTGTTGCCAGTTATCCAAAAATGCTGTGCTGTAGGGTAATCTCCGTAAGCGCTCGGTGGACGCCTGCACGAACAAGACATTGCAGCGGGTCCGACGCCAAAGCCTTATGTCCGATCGAACCGTTTGCCAAGCCAACTGAAATGGGACCAAATTAATCGAGCTGCCAGAAAGAGCCTAGCAATTTGGGACAGCGCCTAGACCCAGTGACTCAGAAAAGTTTCAACAGAGACGGACCGTCGGTCTGATTATCGCGTTGGGTAGGGTTCTTGTTCTTGAGTAGTGGTTACCAGTGCCATGGGACCAGATGGAACAGAGCCTTGCACGGTGGAAGACTGGTAGTCACGTTCTAGTTAGCAAGTTCACGCTATTCAAGTTGTCCATTGTGTCCCCTGACGCGTGCTGACGGCCCTCGCCTCTGACCCATCGCCAACCTCGCCCGATGCGCTCTTTTAATCGCAGTCGGCTGACAGCGAGATCTCAAATGCTAACCAACATGTCGGCCGCTTCTACTTCCGATCTAGTCCAGGGGGTTCAAGCTCGCTAAGCGATCCCATGTGCTGTTCCTGTCTCACTGCGCCACAAAAGACCCTGTTCCTGGACTAACCGCTTGTAGCAAAATGAACGACACTGCTGTTAGTATCCACACACAAACCATGTGAGATTACTAACACCCATGTGAGACGCCTGGAATCTTACCATCCAACACCAAACCGATTCGAGTTCTAGACCATCCGCTTGGCGACACTTAGGCCAATGAGGAAATCACCGGGCAGGGCAGGGAGCCCCCAGCGGCCGACTGCTAGACTCTGACAGGCCAGTTGATTCGAGGTGGAAAGAAGGCAGAGTCACATTCGCCAGAGTCCGGACCGACAGACTCTCCTCGGGTCCGTCTTCACTCTCACCGCGCCGCTTGGATTGGGCAGAATAAGAGCCCGAGATTGGGGAAACGCAGGGTTGAGCAGCCCTACAGGCAGACCCTGCGCTAGCCAGGGGGTTTTGGGACTTGAGGATCCACGGATGCGGCCATAAGCGGGCTCACGCATGTCGGCCCTCGTTTCCGCCGCCAAATCCAAGACAATCTACACATGCCAGGCTACGCCTCTTCCATCATGAGCCGAACAGGTCGAAGCCACTCGACGCCATTCAAAAGAAGGACGGGCGGCTAGTCGTTGTTGGGCTTCTCTCACCCCGTCTCTCTCTCACACTCCCTCTTTTTGCCCACCAGTCGCTCTTTATCGCTGCAAGAGGCTGTTACGCCCAAGATGGGTTCTAGAATCCATTCCTCGTCACTCTTTATGTTTCTTTTTTATACATTCCTTTCTCTCTTTTCCGTCCTCGCCCTCGCCGCCGACGACGATGCTTCCGCAAACCCCGGCGATGTGAACCCCGTGCCCCCGATCCAAGAGATCAAGACCGAGGACCCCATCGCCGGCCCGCTCACCGATGGCTGCCCTCAGCCGTGCAGCGTTGCTGGCTCCGACCCGGCCAACTGGACCCAGATTCACAGCCAGGAGGAGCTCTCTCGCTGCGACCAGCCCGTGCTGCTTGCCTTTAACGTCGAGAACCCCTTCAGCGAGTCTGCGACTCTCTACACCTGTCTTGCCTCTGGCACATCTACCCAGACTCGCCGGGACCAAGTCAGCCGTGTCGAGGCCCGCGCTGCCGAGAGCTCCGTGTCTGTTGCCAACAACTGTGGCGCCGAGAAGGCCACCGTCAAGACATCTTCCTCCTTTGGCCAGACCGGAACCCTGAAGTCCGGTAGCAATGTCGCTGCCGCTGCCGAGCTGGTTGCGCAGTACGTTGACGACAGCGCAACTTGCGGAACCACCATCATCTTTGCCAAGACGGGCTCGTCGCTTGTTGGATTGTATGTTGGCGCTGAGGTCCAAAAGTCCAGCGCTTCAGGTCTTATCCGTAAATCAAGGTCAGTGATCTATGAACATGTTGACGCAACCATAGCTAACTCTGATGCAGTACGTATACTCAACCGTAGCAACTTACACCGCGACCAACGCAAGGTTTTCCGATAAAGTGTACTAATAGGATCAATAGGCGACCGTCTCCAGAAGGGCACCCAGGCTTTCCAGGTCTGTGACGCCAACGACAAGCGAGCCGAGACCGTTGGCCTCTTCGCCGTTGACACTGTCTCCGGCCTTGAGGATGCCCAAGCCGCCGTCAAGGCCTGGTCCAACGGCAAGTGCATCGACATCCCTTCAGCTACCAAGGAGAGCATCGACCTCGGAGTCCTCTCCGCTGGCAAAGTCCAGGCCCGAAGTATCGAGTTGCGCTCTCGCCTCTTTGCTGCCGACAACACCCTCGCCCGCCGAGCTGACTGCAAGGCTAGACAGGTTGTCTCTGGCGACAGCTGTGCCTCTCTGGCCAAGAAGTGTGGTGTCACTACTGCCAACTTCAACAAGTACAACCCCGCCAAGAACTTTTGCTCTACCCTCGCCCCCAAGCAATGGGTTTGCTGCAGCGCCGGCACCCTCCCCGACAAGACTCCCCAGCCTACCAAGGACGGAACTTGCTACATCTACAGGATCAAGTCTGGTGACTCTTGCTACTCGCTTGCTCAGAACTTCGGCATCACCCAGCAGCGCATCAAGGACGTCAACAAGAACACTTGGGAATGGAATGGCTGTGACCGCCTCCAGCTTGGCCAGATGATCTGCCTCAGCAAGGGCAAGCCCCCCATGCCCAGGCCCATCTCTGGCGCCGTCTGTGGTCCCCAGAAGCCCGGATCCAAGAAGCCAGCGAGCACCAAGACAGGTTGGGACCTGGCTGGCATGAACCCCTGCCCTCTCAACGCCTGCTGTTCTGGCTATGGTTTCTGTGGCATCACTGCTGAGTTTTGCACCAACACGACCGCCAAGGGCGGTGCCCCCGGTAGCTCCAAGGCTAATACGCCTGGCTGCATTTCCAATTGTGGCACCAAGATTGTTGGAAACTCTAAGCCCCCTGCCAAGTTCTTCAACATCGGCTACTTCCAGGGCTACAACCTCGGCCGACCCTGTCTGAACATGGATGTTGGCAACCTGACTGCCCTCAAGACTTCTTACACACACATTCACTTTGCCTTTGCTGGTCTGACCAGCGCTTTTGCCGTTAATCTGCAGCCTGATGTGCGGGCGCAGTTCCTCAAGTTCAAGGAGGTCAAGGGTTCCTGGAAGAAGATCATCTCTTTTGGTGGATGGGCCGACTCGACCGACGCCTCGACCTTCCAGATTTACAGAGATGCTATTAAGCCTGCCAATCGTGAGAGGTTTGCCACCAATGTCATGACCGTCCTCAAGAACCACAACCTTGATGGTGTTGACTTTGACTGGGAGTACCCCGGCTCCGCAGCCTCTGGTGATTCAGCCACTGACACCGCCAACTACCTTGCTTTCCTGACTCTCATGAGGAAGAAGATTGGTACTAGTGGCAAATCCATGTCGGTTGCGCTGCCAGCAGCCTATTGGTACCTCAAGCCTTTCCCGGTCGCCAAGATCGCTCCTCTCGTCGATTACATGGTATTTATGACATATGATCTCTCAGGTTTGTGTTTTGGAAACAGTGTTCTTTGGTCTAGGTAATTAACAATTGGCAGGTCAATGGAATTACGGTAATCAATACATCAGTGGCTGCCCCGGCGGTAACTGCCTCCGTTCTCATGTCAACAAGACGGAGACCCTCGATTCTCTCGCGATGATCACAAAGGCCGGTGTCCCTCCCTCAAAGGTCATTGTGGGCATCTCCAGCTATGGCCGAAGCTTCAAGATGGCCAACCCCAGCTGCACGGGCCCCGCGTGCAAGTTCACCGGCAGCTTCAGCGTCTCCGAGGCCGAACCCGGCGTCTGCACCAACTCTGCTGGCTACCTTGCCAACGCCGAGATTCGACAGATCATCTACGATGCTAAGAATAAGAAGGCCGGTGTCACTGCGAAGAGCTGGTACGACTCTGCCACTGATTCGGACATCCTCACCTTCGGAACTAAGGGCAAGGGAATGACTGACTGGGTTGCCTACATGTCGGAGGCCACCAAGGCAAAGCGTACGACTTGGGCTAAGGGTCTCAACTTTGGTGGTGTCGTCGAGTGGGCTGTTGATCTGGAGGTTTGGTTCTCGCCCAAGCCTTAATAAATGGTGGACATCAAGGGATCTCTTTTAATCTTGCCTGTAGCTACATAAGAATCCCAACGAGTGCCACAATAATTCACAAAGTGGGTAGATGACGACTGCACGGCTTATTAGATACCCATATTATACAAGTTCCGTACCTATTCTATTGACGACACGACTACACTGTTGAATCTATGAAGACTATGGTCAAGAGAAGCAGGCAAGAATTAGGAAGAGACTAATCACGCCCGAGTCATATGGCACGATAAGCCTCCGATTATCTTACGATCACACCCTTTACCTATTTACCTAAATTGCTTAGTATGTTGCAAAAGGCAGGGTGACAGATTTTAGTTCCAACAAGCAGAACAGAATTCCTCTACTGGCGGGACCAATCATTGTATCCAATCTCAGCGCATAGACTTTGAATACCCGAGGGGCCCTGTGATGCCCACTAAAACGTCATCTCACAACCATTTCACATCAGGTAAGATCTGGGACTTCTGCGAGGTGGCGCGCTCCTTCGGGCCGTCAGCTGCCAGGTAAGATCTAGGAAATATTTAGTCGAACCATGATCTAACATTAGAGGAAGCTTTTCTCTATTCTATGACCACTTTCTCAATTTATTCGTCTAAAGATTTGCCCGGTTGTTTAGGTCAGGGTGATAGAATGTAGTTCCTACACCTGATGCTGAATCCTTCCGCTAGCGAAACAGGACAAGCAGTTAAAGAGGCTGCCTTATTAGGCTTACTGCTTTACATGGTATGGTGTCATTAAGAATATCCTTTTGCTTATTTAAAGT
The DNA here is from genome assembly GCA_013266205.1 of Fusarium decemcellulare. Taxonomy (NCBI): domain Eukaryota; kingdom Fungi; phylum Ascomycota; class Sordariomycetes; order Hypocreales; family Nectriaceae; genus Fusarium; species Fusarium decemcellulare. The sequence goes on from JAAGWO010000109.1 coordinate 78,206, forward strand.
GTTGTCTGGTGGAGATATTACTTACTCTCTTACGTTCGAATGTACCTAGAGGAAGAGACGAAACCAATACAAGATTGACATATTGCGGCTGTCACAAAAAGGGTGCCTCTACCCTCAAAATCAGCACGTGATAATATGACAAATTAGGTTTCCGATGGCTGAGTCAGGATTGGCTCAAAGTTACAAGGAGTCCTCATCAAAAGCCGCATCGGACTCAGCAGCATGATGTCTTTAAGAACCTTTGCTACCACATGCAAGACCCCATCGCTTCTTCTTCACCGTCTCCGGAGGCCTAATGTAATTGGCTCTCGTTACCTTCGGACGAAAACGCAGACACACAGCTGCGGTATTGATGCCGAGCCACTACACCGCTATCAACCAGGAGGCTACCATCCCCTCGAATTGGGCGATGTGATGAAGGATGGCCGATACAAGATCCTTCACAAGTTGGGCTGGGGTAGCTATTCCACCACGTGGGCCGCAAAAGATCAAGAGTATGTCTTCCTAGGCATACATGATAGATGCTAACTCTCATCTAGGCAAGGCAGATACGTCGCTGTCAAGATTTTAGTCGCTGACAGGGCTGGCAAAAACGAGCTTGACATCTTGCAGGCAATATCCTCCCTCCCCACATACCATCCTGGGTGGTCTCATCTGAACCATATGTTGGACAATTTCACTGTGGTTGGCCCGAACGGAACCCACGATTGTCTGGTGCTTGGACTTTTAGGTCCTAATGTGGCGGAAGCTGTTGCATCATACTACAAGGATGATAGGCTTCCAGCCGGGCTTGCAAAACGTTTCGCCGAACAGACTTTGCAAGGGCTCGATGTGCTGGCGTTGCAAAATATTGGCCATGGAGGTAAGTTGATCCTTTCACGGACGGATTCTTTGTGGCATTGCTGACTCTACCCTCAGATCTCCACATACGAAATCTGGCTGTTGTGATACCCGATCTTGAGTCTTTGGACGAAGCTAGCTTCATTGATAGACTTGGAAAGCCTGAATCTGGGCCAGTGAGCAGACAGGACGGCAACTCTCTGGGGAACAATGTCCCATCCTATATCGTTCGACCCGCTCCGTTCCGGAAAAGAGACCTTCTCCTGTCGTCTTCATCGGTCAAAATCATTGACTTTGGAGAGGCTTTCTTTGACAACAAGTCTCCAAATACACTGCATACTCCGCTGTCTGTACGCGCACCAGAAGTTGTCTTCAGAGACTCACTGGATCACCGAGTGGACCTTTGGAGCGCTGGATGTTTGGTAAAGTGATCGAGAGCATCTTTACTGCGACGAAGCTAACTGAAATATCTAGATTTTTGAACTCCTCACCGGTCAACCTCCGTTTGATGTCTTCATGCTCACTCCACCGATCCTTGTTCAACAAATGATGGGGTTCGCTACCGACGGGCTACCATCCCGGTGGCAGACCAAATGGGAAACGATGCAAAAAGGTCTGTCTGAGGAAGACGATAGCTACACACTGCAGGAGTGGTTGGAAGAAGTCTACTTCGATGACCTAAAACACACTGAGTTCACCAAAGAGGACATTGCAAGTGTTGCCAGGTTGATCGACCGAATGTTAAAGTTTGAGCCGTCTCTTCGGGCCACAGCAAGCGATACTCTTGCTGATGCTTGGTTTAACAAAGAATAAGCTACAAGAACATGGGGTGAGACAAATAGAAGATACAACCAAACTCTTAGTAGATCATGGAGTCTTCAAGCTGGGAGAAGAAGCTGAAAGCCTCGAGAGATGTTAGTGTCTGTCATGAAAGGCAACGGGCTGGTCTTACCGAAGAATCTAGATCCAGCCAGTCCGTTGGCTGCCACTGACTCAGTGGATTCAGCATGGACTGGAAACTTGTACCCGTTTCGCCTTGGTCCTCAAACATTGATCCCAAATCATCCAGCATGGTGCTAGGCGCTTGTTCGCTAGTGATGAGAGACTCCTGATGGCCCTGAACCACTTGTTGTGGCCGCATCGAAGGCGGGCTATGCCTCGCCTCCTGTCGTAGCTCCTCAATTATGATACTGTACCTTCGACTAGCCGAGTCAGCTGAGATAGCCTGGGACAGATGGCCCTGACATCGTTCGGCTAGGGAAAACAGCATGACGTTGTCACTTCCTATGGTATCGCAGGCCTTTTGCTGAATCTCCCAGACATACACAACAGCCAAAGCGCAAAATGTTACATAAGGCATCCACCACAGAGCATGGAACAACACAGTCCGCTCCGAGAACATCCGATCGACAAGTTCAAGGGCCAACTTGGCAGCGCTGATACACTCCGTTACACAAGCCTGTAGCGACGGGCTGGCATCATCAGAATGATCCAAGAGGAATGGCCTCGTTGTGTGCATGATGGCGTGGCAATAGGCAAGCTTCAGAGCAGTTGACTGTCGACAAAAAGTCGGAATGAGACTTGAAGGCCGAACAGTGCCGAGATGAGGAGGTAGAGCAGTGCTCCAGTCGTGAAGCTGCTGCGTGAAGTTTTGTGCGGCCGCGAGTCGTTCTTGGCTGCGCATCTTTTTGAAAGAGTAGACCTCACGGGAAACATTTTCGATGATGGTTGCGATCCTGCCATTATGTTAGAATGACAATTGGTGCATATGACACAGACTGCTTACCTCGCATGAAAAATGAGAGAGTCGACATGACAATCCATCGCCGGCTCCCCAGGAGAGGGACCTTGAGGCGTCATGTCTTCGTCATTGATCCGATCGGGGTACTCTTGATCGATGTCATTGTCGTGATAGAACCTCGGCCGGCCAAATACTACTGCCAGATACTTGTCGATGGTGTAGACGACCCAAAACGTTCTTTTCCGACACTCTGATAGTATGTAATCCGCGTTTTGTCGACCTCCGTTCCGATATCCCGTGGACTTTCGGTGTAGGCCCAGTGCTGAAACGATGGGTACCGTGTTACCAAAGACGTACCACGCTTGGTTCATGCGCGAAGTTTGTAACAGGTAGAGAACTTGTAGGACACGCGCCTGGGCTGACTCCAGTCGAGGTAATCCGGTTTCTCTGGCGGTGAGGTCTGATGCAGACAAAAAGTATTGCTCACTTTGCTGAAGAAGAAATGTGTCTGTACTATTACTGGAGGGGTGCTCGGATATCTTGTGCTGACGAAGGCTTGCAATGGCCATGATATTGACAACGATGGCAGCCTTGGCATGTCCAAGGCCTGTGTCCAGGGGTTGCCCATTTTGAACATTGCCAAGAACTACCTCGAGCCAGGAGTGACAGTACTGCTGGTTCAGAACTCGGTATGTCACAACGCAATTGTCGAAGTAAAAGTTGAAGAGCTCAAACGCTGTGGCCGGGTTGACAAACATTAGATCTCGTTCGTTTCTGGTAGCAAATGGCTTATCTCCTGCTGACATGAGAGGCTGCAAGCTCTCGGACCCAGTCAAGACTCCTGGCTCGGTACCTTGTGTTTGCTGGGCCAATCTTCTCCAGGCTCGGTGTATAAACGTCAGGTTCGAAGTAGGGTCGAAGAATTGGCCCTCGATTTCGGCCGTCTCGAGCCCTGGAGGACCCCGGGAGGTGGCACGTGAGGTCAGAGCTTCGTAGTCTTGGCCGGGTGGAAACAGCTTGTGTCTGATACTCATATTAGCGACCGGGGTCTCAACTTCTAAGCGTAGACTTACCTGTTTTCTTGTTCGCCGGAACTCATCGAAACGTCCCCTGGCTGTGGTACGGCTGGAGGAGTCGGCGGCCGGCCTCTCCGATATTGAGAATCATATTGACATTCGATCTTTCTCTTCGAGCACCCATTGCATGGTATTGTGCCGGTGCATTTCAGCTTCTTAAGCTTGCAGTGATCGCAGGCCCGGCTGACCTTGGACGCCTTCCGGCGGTTTCCGGACTCTCGAGGCGTTTCTGGCGACGTCGCAAGAGTCCGCTTCGTTCGAGTGCTCGTCGCAACCGTGCTCAATGACGAGATCTCGGACAAAGGGGTCGAGTCTTCGGCCGCCTCATGATGGGCATCGCTTGGAAGCGTCATTGTGGTGGTTCGGAATCCCCGGAAGAGAGTAACCGGAGAACCGGATTTGGTCGGACTTTGGAGAGGATGAGGAGCGGAGCAGGGATGGGGCTCGGATAAGTGGGCAGGGCCCGGATTTTATACTTGTTGGCTCAGGCTAACGAAACGCCACTTTCGCTGGAGTAGATCAATGGGTTGGTTGTTAATGGAGATTCTTGACTGGGATTATGGATCATGTTGCTCTTACATTCTGTTTTCTACATCTGTAAAGCCCCATGGATTGCTATAGAAGAATTAGCTCAGTATGAGGCAATCTTAGATCTGTGTCCATTGTATGGGTTCATCCATTTCTACCCAGATGCTCGAAATGCAGGCCACCGCAACTGAGGTTCCTCAAGCCTGCTTAACAACGTACTAATGCGTATCCACCTACCGAGCAACTTTTAGGCACTAATACCAGCCCTCTAACGCGATTCTTGAGCTTCCAAGTCTCGGGTCATTCACTCCCGGCCCAGCCTATAGCATTATGTTCAGTAGTGTCCATCCTCGAGCCCGAGACTGGGCCAATTTGTCCCGTCTTCTCCGAGGTCGATACCCACGGTGTACGGAGGCTCACTCAGTTGGTAGGCCAAGAGCGCGGAGCTAGCTATATCATCAATGAAATATTCTATGGGCATGCCGACTTTTAGTTGTTGAAGGTAGTCCTCAGCGAGATTTTCTACGTGGACGACCCGCAGAGAGATGGGATTGGGGTCGCTGGGGGTGAAGGAATTCGGAACCTCCCAGAGAAAACCTGTCCCCCGTTTCTCGTCTGGCCTTATACGATTCCACCGAGGCGTGCTAACTGGTTTATGGCGGTCTTTGTCATCGCAGTGTCTGTTGTTGTCCGTATATGCCCGCCGGTATTTCATTGTCAGGCTTGTATCTGTCAAATCGTGACCGGCGGTAAAGGTCTGCTGATGTGGTGGCTGGGTGAATCTGAGCCCGGTAAAGGTCGGTTTGTTTGGTGCGGCAGAGAAAAGACATAACATGAACCCCTCGTAGAGAATTTTCTTGTGAGCTAGAATGGCAGGGGCGGCGGCATCAGTAGCTTCCACGGTAACAATCAGATCTGGAGACTGCTTGACGATGCTTGAGCGGATAAAACATCCGCACCGGGGCACTGGCGTGTGGGTATCGGTGCCTGGAAGGGATGCCTTGAGACAGTCATTGATGGAGTCCTGGATAATCTTCCGAGCCTTGTCTTCGTGCTGGCTGACGTGATTTCCTAAACAGAGTGCTCCGTCTAAAAGGGTATCGAGCCAGATGTCGTCAATCTGAAAGAAACGAATGCTTTCGGGGGGTAGAAAGTTGATGTCACTTATGAGGAAATGTGCCGGAATTCCGACGAGTAGCTTTCTGTTGAATACCCAGCGCTGAACGACGTTCCAATTCGGCGAGTTGGGCATGTTAGACTCTTTCTGAGACCGTGTCGGGTCAGGCTCATTAGGCGTTTGAACTTGGTCAAGCAATCCCCCCAGCGACTTGAGCAGGTCAGTTCTTGACTTGTAGCCTGCAGCAGCCGTCCTAGATGTTTCTGTAGACCTTTTCTTTCCAGGTTGAGAATCTCATCACGAACACGGGACAAGGCTGTCACAAAGGCCGTATCTGCCATGGCCGTGGTCCTCCCTAGCTGCCACGCGGCGGAGTAGGTGATGTTCATCATTCCGAGCTCTGGGTCTAAGAATTTCAGATTCTCGCCTGTCATGGAGATGGTCTTGGGCTCATCAGGAAGCTTCACGTGGCAGGGTACCAAAGGCCCGCGGGCAAGGCTGGCCGTCACCTCGCCGGTCTGTGTGCGGTAGCGTTGGAGGGTCAAGCCTTCTTTTAATCTGCTCAGCATAACTGGCCCGGTTGGCGTGTCCCTTCTCATCTTTTCCTCGGCCGCTTCTGACGGCCCAGGCTTAAACGTGCCGACAGACATACCGGGATTTGCCCCGTCGTGGTTGGTGGGCGGCAAACACATGTACGTCCAACTATGAACAGACGACAAAGCCACATATTGAACATCTCTATATATGGGCCACGGTTTCATCTGTTCGATCCCTTCGATTGAAATGAGATGGACGTGTACAGCCGTTGGGACTGTGATGTTGGTTGGACCGGATCGGTGAGAGACGAGCACGCCAAAGGTGCCCTCTTCAGCCTCACGAGTCACACCGGTAACGTCCATGCCCTGAGTGTTGACCGTACGCTCATGAGCTAGGTATCTGTGGTGGTAGAGGTAAGGCTCGGCTGCCACGCAATGACCGAAATTGTCAAATTGAGAAAAAAGAGCTTGAAACAGGTCCTTTTTCAACATGATGACATCAGTGCATGCGTTGTCCCCATCCATGCCTTGGTCATATGTGATTGGCGTCACGGTATTTCGGATCTTGGTGATATCGGAAACAAGAAGGCCTTTGACTGCAAGTGTCGAGGTCTGCTGCGCGCCATCCCGGAGGCCTGTGATATTGTTGAAGATATTGCCTGTCCCAGAAGTGTCGGCGGGAAGAAGCCTCAGCTCGTCCTCTGTGAAAGAGACCACGGCGAGCCATGGTACTGTGTTGCGCAAGTCATCGATCGGCTGGTTTTCCGGCTTGTCTTGGCCCAGGTTCCTTGCATGAATCCAGGGCAAAGTAGGGTCATTAAACACAATGGATGGTAAAGTACTTGACTTTTCCTCGTATCCTTGGGGCGGATAGGTCGAGTGGATAGCGTTTTCCGGTAGTGAGAACCTGGGAATGAGGGCCGTAAACCGCTCTGAGGTTTCCGAGAGTATCTGGGGCTTCGTTCTAGCTGATAGCTCGACGGCTTGGTGAATCTCGGTCTCGTACATCTTTCCCTGAAGGGTCGGGGAGTCAAATGAAACTGACATTGGCATGGCTGGTCTATTCCGCCGTCTACCTTAAAGTATTGGCTCTCTTGTGGTGCTATACTCTCCAGCCTGCGAGTGCAGTGCCGAAATTTTGTTGTTCAGCCGCCGCAGGGCGATGGCCGCTCTACTTATGATTGCAACAAAGATTCTTCTTCCGCAGCAGGAAAAGTGGCGGGCTGGAATGGGCACACTCCAACCCTCTAGTCTCAAGTCTAGACCGTTTTGATGTGGCGACATCTGCAGTTCAACAGACGTAAGGGTGTTAAATACGTGGATGGCTCTTGTGCAAGGAGGCCGTATCCATAAACTATTGATTTGTGGCGGCGCTAAAGACCCTTTTCGGGAATAAACACCGGTATGCTAGGCCGACCCGAGCTGAAGGTAAGAAGATTGGGCCTTCCTGTCTATAGACTGCAGCTCACCTGGCATGGATTTTGTTCATTGGTAATGAGATTGCAATGGTTTCTGTGCTTCTCCGAATGCTAGATGGCAGCGCTTTGAGATGTCTCACCAAAGGACTGGTGATCGAGCGACAAGTCCTTACGATTAAATAGTTGAGTAACTGTAATTTTAATAGATATAATAAAATAATATATCCAACAAAGAAAAAGTTTGTGCTTCTATAAAAGAAAATAGCAAAAAGATCTTAGCTATACATGTTGGCAAAGTAAGCTGATAAGACCTCGATATCCTTCACCTTGCTAACGCCAAGCCCCTCTCAAAGATGCCCTTGAAGCTCGTCCTGGATCCATTTAAAAATCTTCTCTTGTAACTCACGGCTTTTGCTGGCCTTTGAACCCTTCCCAGCCACGCCGACAGGCCCATAATACTCACCTGCTTTGGCATCTGGGCTAACGGCTGCCCATATCTGGGACAGAGCGCCTTTCTCGACAGGCGTGGCGAATATACTGGCCGAGTACAAGAATGGCCGGAGGAAGAACCCAGTCGAATTTTTGTGGAGGTTTGTCGCCACCATTCCCGGGTGGACACTGAGGAACTTGACGTCGTGGTGTCGCTCAGCCATTGCAGTGGCATAATGTATGTCAGCTAGCTTTGAGAGCGTGTATCGAGCGGTGGTGTTGCGGTGCGACATTGTTGCCTTGAGCTCCTCGAGCTGGTATGCGTCGCTTGGGGCCACCTTTTCTGAGGCTGAGGCGACCATGACGACGCGGGTCTGGGGATTGGTTTTTACCGTGTTCTGAAGGATAGGGAGAAGCAGTTGGGAGAAGAGAGCCGGGCCCATGACGTTTGTCCCGAATTGAATCTCATAGCCCTCCTTTGTGAGACCCTCCGGCGTCATCATGATTCCCGCATTGTTGAGAAGTATGTCGAGGCGGGATTCCGACTTGGTAAACGTCTCTGCGGCGGCGCGGATGCTGGCGAAAGAGGCCAGGTTGAGTTGAAGAAATGAGATTGGTGAGGCCTTTGGGTTTGCTTCCTTTATTTGCTTGATGGCCGCCTCCGCCTTCTCTTGAGAGCGAGCGGCGAGGTAGATTCGTGCCGGGTTGTGTTGGCTGAGTTGTCTGATGGTCTCGAGACCCAGGCCGGCATTGCCTCCAGTGACAATAATGATCTGCCCGCTGAGATCGGGGATATCTTCTGAGCGAAAGTTGGCGCCTGTCATGGTGGCTTGTAAACGAATTAAGAGTTGGAAAAAACTGGAGATAGATACTGAGTAACTAACTCTAATATTGTGAGAAGAGATCAATCTTTATACATCCATCCAAGACCATCTATCGAACATTATCACGATCCCGTCAAGATGGCAGATGGCGCCACAGCACATGCTAGGCATAGCGTTGACGCTAACAGGGACAAGGGCGTAAGCAGAGTGCATACGGCAAAGCCGGCCGAGGGCTCCACCTGTTCCGTGACCAGGGGATAAGCAGTCTGCATTTAAGCTTCTTGACGCTCCTGGTGGCAACCGAGTCAGTTTCTTTTCTGTTATCAAACATGGAGCCTCAACTCGCCGAAGCATGGGATCAGGGAGATGACTGGCGGGGGGTCACAAGCGCCAAGGAGAGGCGAAAGCGACAGAACCGCCTCCACCAGAGGGCCTACCGTGAGCCGAGGCTTTGTCTACTAGTGGATGGACACACTGCTGACTCGACACAGGCAAGAAGAAGCATCTGGAAGCCTTTTCTCAGAGCCATACCTCTAAACCGCAGACGAGCAGTGCCGGTGCAATCATCTCGACTACATTCCGCCACCAAATTGCGACCGCCCACGATGCTCAGGCTGTGTCCAAGCTCAAAGACGTCCCCATCTTTTTGCGTGTCATCAAGTGCATGGGACTCTCACACCAGGTCCTGGATTTTCTACAGACAGCCTATTTTCACTGGAGTCTCAATAACCCCGTCCCCCGGGATCTACCCACGCTCACCCGTCTCAATGCCTTCCAAGCATTGATCAGGAACGCCTCGATACTTGAGATCCCTGTCGAGTGTCTTGAGACGGACGACTGCAGTTCGCCCTTCAGCTTGAATCAAGCCTTGCAGCAGAGTGAATCCCTACAATTCCCTGCCCATCTTTCCCCGACAACGCTGCAGCGAGCCGTAGCGCACCATGCCTGGCTCGATCTATTCCCCTTTCCGGCATTACGAAATAGTATACTGCAGGGCATCGAATCTGGACAGTACGATGAAGACAGGTTGTGCGATGAGCTCTGCTGCGACTTGCTCAATCTGGAGACGGAATCACCGGCCTTGGTCGTTATCTGGGGGGATTCATGGGATGCGAGGGGATGGGAGTTTAGCCCAGACTTCTTTGCCAAATGGGGCGTACTCTTGAAAGGATGCTCCGACATTGTGGAAACGACTAATTACTGGCGGGAAAAGAGAGGCGCCATGAAGATTGATTATGTTCTGAATCCATAGGCCATTGGGATAATGATCCCGGGCGACGCAATCTCATCTGTTGCCTGCCAACTTGTGGGTTGATCAGCCTGTATATGATATTCGTAAGAATCTACGTGTCAAATTGCCAATGCCAAAACAGATGACCTACTAGAGTCAACCCGGTCTAGGCCCCGGGGGCGTGGGCTGGCGTAAGTGCGTCTGCCTCGCCGAGTCACTAATGGCTCACCACCAATTATTCGTATCTCAGTAACCTTTGCAAAGATGAACTAGAAGGGACAAAACACCGGTTGCATGTCAGCCTGGGGGCCTAGCCTAACATCTGCAATCTGCTTATGCCCCGGTCATTTCGGCACGGGTATAGCCGATGCCACTTGCTGGATATCTTGGCAGGGCCAAGACGATCGTTTATAGACCTCCAAACCCCAGGTAACACAGACGAAAAACACTTATCACATTCTGGCCTTTCAACAGTCTTGCATCTCATTCTCACCGGTGCTACCGGCCTCGTCGGCTCGGGTGTCCTCCAGGCGATGCTGGCCTCGAAAGAAGTCAACAAGATTTCGATTCTAAGTCGCCGGCCAGTTCCCGCCGTTGCCGCGTCTAATGACCCGAGAGTAAACGTCATCATACACAAAGACTTTCAGAAGTATGAGACACAAGTCCTCAATCAGCTCCAAGGTGCTAATGGGGTGGTGTGGGCTCTTGGTATCAGCGCCCTCAAAGTCACGAAAGAGTGTGTTATCTTCTTTCTCAATTATGGCTTCTTTGAATTTCCAACTGACTTCTGACGCAGAGACTACATCAAAATCACAAAGGATTGGCCTCTGGCTGCGGCCCAAGCCTTCTCCAGTCTCCCTCCAGAGGGCGACCCATTCCGCTTTATCTACGTCTCTAGAGGTGGTGCAACGCAGAATCCCAACTTCATGACAGCTTTTTATGGCCGGTTCAAGGGCGAAGCTGAGACATACTTGTCAGGTCTGCGCACCCCTCGCCTGCTGATCGAATCTGTACATCCGGCTGGTGTAGACGCTTCGGATCACGACGCCATTAAGCCATATATTCCCGATCCTGGGATGGCTTACAAGGTCATGGGCGCCTTCCTTCGGCCATTTCTTACGAAAGTCATGACTTCAATGCATAGTCCCACTGAGCCACTGGGAAAATTTCTGGTTGGTATGGCCATGGGCAAATATGATCGGGAACTCGACGCAGGGGGGAAGGGCATTAATGTTTTGCCAGGTGGTCTAAGGGTCTTGGATAACTGGGCATTTAGAAGACTCTACGGATTGGATTGATTATATAAGGACGCAAACTGGGCAGTGCATATTTCTAAGCTGGAGGAACAACGATTGAATTCCTACAAAGCTATCTACGCGGGTAACGAGCGGATGCACCTCAACCTTTGATATCCACACTAACCGAGCCTGGGCGTTATCAACCGTCATCCTCCCAAGGTTTTCGTAGTTCATTTAGTTGGTGTTCTTTCTACCAATTGCGCTCCGTGCCATCTGTGTATAAAGTCAGCCTGGTTGAATTCGCAGGTAGCCAGGGTCAGATACTCACAAAACTCCTAAACTTCTTCCCAAACACGTAGACCGGGAGTGATAGCGACAAAACTGCCGTGGTGACTCCGGCTACCCCAAAGAAAAACTCCCGCACTCCGACCTTGAGCATGAATCCTGTCAAGAACGAGGTTGCGATGAAAGAAAAGATTGCCTTGAAGAACGCAATCACCACAAACGCTAGATTGGATTCATGAGCGTGGCAGTCAAGCACATACGAAAGCGCCGCCTGAATGACGAATGGGAAGCCGGCATGTTGAACACCCAACCATGCGAGCACAACGGGCAGAGGCTGGCCTCGTGAGACACTCTCACCGAATCCGATGAACGAGACGATGAAGATTGGAGCACCAATAAGCATCAGTATGATTCGGAACTCGGGCTCGAACACTCCGCCGTTACGCCGTGCCAGGCTCTTTGCAACCGCATCTGCCATCCAGCCCGCTGCTGGTGCTGTAAAAAGGCCAACCACAAACGGAGCGATGTTGACGATACCAAGGAATGTGGGTGTGAGGTTATAAGGCGGCTGTGTCAGCAGGACTGTCGACAAGAGACCCGTGCCAATGGCGAGAGCGGTGGCGAAGCCATTGATAATGGCGCCAAAAAGTACCGCTGGGTAAACCATCAGCTGGAACGGACTGATCATGTCGCGGAAGAAGTTGGCGTTGGACACGCGACCCCGGAAGATGCGCAGCTTTTTCGTGTACGGTTCGGGCTGTTCAACATTCCCCTTCAGAAGATCTATGTCATCATCAAACCTAGGCGCGTACAAATCACTCTCTATTGAGAGTGTTGTCGACAAAGTTCTGCTGAGCCCACCGGGGCCGACTCGGGATCTTTCTTCTCGGGCGTGTGATTGTTCTGGTGGGCTGGGAATTTCCATGGATTCCATGGGCATCGGGCTTTCTCCCACAGTAGGTCGTGGCTTAGAGTATGTTGTCTCGAAGAGGAGAAAATACGACAGTATCAAGAGAATGCCGAACACCAGTGCACTAAAGCCAAAAGTTGCCGAGTAACCGAGACCGTCGATGATAAGGCCGGCCAGAACTTGACTGTTTGCGAACACATTAGATAATAGGCAATTCGACCTTGGACAAAGTAGATAACTCACCCGATCAGAATTCCAGCACTTATAACCAGACTCCAGAGTGCGAGCCACCTGCCCCGTTCGTGGAGGAAGAAGATATCGGAAATGAGCGCGGTGACCATGGTTTCGAATGGTGCAGAAGCAATTCCCTGCAGTGTTCGTAGAGCTGCCAAGGAAGAGAAGGACTTGAGAGATGTTAGTATACAAGATTTTACCAGTTCTAGGATATTTCCTCACGTTCGCAAAGGCACCCCAGATATTGGTAATAACCATGATCAAAACAGATCCAAGGATGAAAGGCCGCTTTCCGATAACGTTTGACCCAGCTGCCGTCACGGAGGCAGTGAAGCCGGTCCAGAATACCAATAAGCCGATCGTCCAGGTTGAAGCTGTATCGACGCTGACGGAAAACTCGCGCGAGATGATGGGGATGGCAGGAGTTAACATGGCCGACATACTGCCACTGGTCAGCCAAGTCTTAGAATCAGTATGAATCTATACAGGCTTACGCAATGACCGTGGTAGAGATGATCGATACTAGAATACCAATGGTGTTCTTTGTTGCTTTGGACCTATAAGTCGACATGTCAATAATCTCCAAGGACTCTCGATCCTTTAGTTTATGAGATATGCGTACCAGTTTAAAGGATCATTTGGACTATCCGAGGGCTGTGGGACTAGAACGATGTTTCCCACTTTCTTCAAGCCCATCGTATCTAGTAAACAGTGGTCAGATGAGTTCCGATGGTAGTGAAGACTGCGTTGGCAGGTGTAATACCGGGGGAGTCGGTTGTTGCATCTTTGGCCTCGCTAAGGATCGAGCTGCCAGGAGGAAGTGCCAGGTGGCCATCGTCGAGAACGCCAAACGCCATTATTATGGTCGAGCTCCAGGCCTGCTGGATGTGTGTTTTGAAGAGGTGCTAATTAGTGTGGCCGTGTTAAACCGAATGACGGAAATAAAAGGAGGGTGGTGACAAAATCAATAAAGAATCGAAAAGAATGAGAGGCACATCTCCAGGATAGTGACCTCAAAGAACTGAAGAGAATGACATTACTCGACGCACAGAGTCCAGAATTGGACGCGTGCGGATGGCGTCTAAAAGTATTACTATAGAACGATCACTAAGCGGGGGTTGGCGTTATACATTAGTTCGGAACGCATAAAATGTGGGCTAAACTTTGTTAGATGTTTTGCCCTCAAACCGCCAGGCACAGAAATTGGCAATTCAGTGCGTCGTGTCAAGTCTCAGTGCTGTTTTAGACGCGTCGTTTCAGAACAGTATGAGTCTGGGACCCCGCAAATCACAACAGAGATGTGTCGACGATCTACGTAAAAATGTCCGAGCTCCAAGCCAGATCTCTTAAGGTTGTTTGAAATCGAGGAATGAGCCGAGAGCTGAGAAATCACCAACGTGGCAGTGAGGCAAAAGTACCACTCTCCCCTTGTTTCGGAGCTTGAAGCCGAATTTCATCTTTAAACCTGTCATTATGCAGCTCACTACCGGCATTATCTGTCGGTAGTTGGCAACACCTGGGTGGGCTGACGTGGCTAAGTCGTTGACGTTTCATCGTTATCTTCTGGAAGATGGTGTTGTCGAGATTCGGAGGTTCTGCGACCAAGGCGACGCAATGGATTTATAAGCTGATAATCGATAGGCTTTAAGGTTACGAAATTGGAAAATCGAGTAACCCATGTAATATTGTCAGTTTTGTACCGGGAAGGCTAGATCCGGCTTGTCAGTTTATTAAACCTGGCTTGTCAGCTCGACTCCAATGCTATGCTGATGAGCGAAACCCCGATAACCCGAGATCGTCTGTCGGGGAGAAATCTTGAAACTACCGCGCCAATTCTGGGTGTAGCACTCTACGTCTGCGCTACTTCCGTCTTCTTCGCATCATCTTCATACTGCTTCCATCGATATTCCCTCTCGACGCCCACACGCCTCTGGGCCGTATCGCAGAGCTTCTCATTTCCACATTCGCACTCTCCCCCTTCGCGAATCCATCGATATGTCAAACTCCATCGATCCTTTCTCAACCTCACTGTCCCATCCGGTAAGGTATCCGTCTTGCGACTCTTGATGCCGTGCGTCCAGTGCAACCTCGAGTCCCCGCTCATCTGGATCATGCTCCGCGGTACCAAATCCACCTCAACCTTCTCTCCCGATTCCTTATCGGCAAACTGCATCAACAATGGTGAGCCCAGGGAGAGGGCGTATAGTTGATCGAAAGCGCCATGGGTATCGACATGTGGTGGAATGCCCGTTCCTGGCGCGTAGTGCTGGAGACAGACCTGGTCAGGTGGTCGGCCTTCGGTAGTTGGCAGTAGAGGCACAAGCCAGTCCGGAAATGGCTTGAAGGGCGTGTCCTCGTCAATTCCAAACGTTTTGTAGCTGAAGGTATATCCATAGTGTAATGACAGGCGTCCTGAGCGTTCTGGCCAATCCAGCTCATGTTGGAAGATGTGAAGGAGTTTTGATTCGTGTTCAGGCGTGATAAAGTCGTATTGCATCAAAACGCCGGACGGTTTTATAGGTAATTCTTCCATCGAAACTGTATCTTCTGATAGGTAGATTCGTCGGGGATATCTGCTCTTCTGTGTTTTCGTTGTATGAAAAGGGCTCACATCGTATGAGTCGTATCTAAAAATGCTCCATCGGAATGGGCCGAATTTTCCTTGTCACGTGACGTCATCGGACTGCTAACTCCTGGATACCCTCAAGTACCTCCATCTAGGTACCTGTTTAACAACAAATTAATGTTATATGCCTACCTCAGAAACTATATGCTGAAAAAAACAAGGGATAGCTATGGCATTTATAATGCTATTGATTATAATTAGTTCCATAGATGTCTGCCCTTGCCAAGTCTCAAGGTGTAGTCTGCCGGGGATTTTATTCCTTGCTGGTGATAAAACGATAACTTCTCTCTATTTTTAGCAAAAAGTTCGGCTTCTGCCCTTGCTAGGATTCGAACCTAGGACCTCCCCCATTGGTGTACCTCTGCGCCCGAAGGCAGCAGCTCACCAGCGGCCGGTTACTACTACCATATAGTCACATTCGAGGGGCGCGCTACCACTACCGCCACAAGGACTGTTTGTTGATTACAGACATGAGTATTGGGGTATATAACCCGCAAGGGTAATACGAGACTGACGGTGAGGGGGCCGATTGCGGGACATGCCTTAGAGAGCGTCATGGTTAGTTAACTCACAGCTTAAGCAAAACATTGTAGATGATAATAGAGACCAGCCATGTGAGAAGTGTTAGGATAAGTTAGATCCCATCAAGAATCAATCAAGGTTTAATATGTTGGCATCTCTCTACTTCACACTCGTTAAAGCGACGATCTAACGCCTATTTGATCCTATCCTGTTTAGTTTATACTCTAGCCCACGACCAAGAGAGGGAAAGATCCGGGTGTATTCTCTACAGAGTGGAGATGATTCAAAAGGGAAATTAATATCTATTGATTATCTAATAAAACTATGCGATCTTGCTTAGAGATGCCGAAGAAATAGCAGCGTGGATCTCCTGCTCGGCTCCATCAGGAAGAGGCAGCAGAGGTGACCGCACAGTAGCGTGTGACAGAATACCTCGAGCAACAAGGGCGTGCTTCAGCGCAACAGTGCCCTCCATGTGAGATCCGCGGTGGTAGACCGCCTTAGTCACAGGAAGAAGCTGATCGTGAATCTCCCTTGCCTTCTTGTAGTCCTTGGCCTTTCCAGCCTTGATGAGCTCAATCAGGGGCTCAGGGGCAATGTTTCCATATCCAACCAGCATTCCATCCACGTCGAAAGCAGTGTGGAGAAGGTACTCGTCGTGGCAGGTGAGCACGGGGACGTTGGGTCGCTCGCGTCGGAAGACAGGGATCTCGGTGTCCCAGCGCCGCATGTTCCGGACACCGTTCTTCATGGCGATGACTCCAGGGAGAGCAGCAATATCGAGAAGAGTTTGAAGGTTATAGGTGGCCTTGGTGTTGTCGGGGTATTGAAAGAGGATCAGAGGCAGCTTAGACACCTCGTAGACGACCTTGTACCGGTCCTGGGGAGCACCCGGCTGGTATCCAAATCGCAGCCATCCGTGGGAAGGGTACAAGAGACCGGCCTGAGCGCCAGCCTCCTTAGCGCGCTTGGCTTCGAGGGCGGCTACTTCTGTGCCCTCGCCAGTAATTCCGGCAATGATGGGGATCTTGTTATCGACGGACTTGACAAAGGCCTTGATGACGTCGACCTGCTCTTGCTGAGTGAGGAAGGTTCCTTCTCCGGCGTGGCCCAGAACGACAAGGCCCTTGACGCCGTCGATGCTTCCGAGCCACGAGCCAAGCCGCTGGATGGCGTCGTAGTCGACCCGCCCATCCTTGGTGAAGGGGGTGACCGGGGCGGGAGTGAGGCCCTTGAGATCGAAAGACATGGTGAGTGATGAGAGTGAGAGGATTGAGAGTGATTGAGAGAATAGTAGGAAAGAGGATAGTATCTTGTGATGTTTTAGTGTTGTTGTTTGGTGATGATAGCTTCAATTCTGTGGCGTTTGATGGTCTTCTTTATACGTGATGAAGCGTCCCACGACTCGCGACTCGGCCTCCAACAAAGGCTCCGAGAAACTTGGGAAATGCCACTTCTTCCGACAATCCCCGCGCAATTCTCGGATACATGACCATCAAATCAGAGCCATCACTGTGGTGATGATGCCACCATCAGTCGCACAAAACTTTTCCGGGCCCTTCTCCGGAGCCCACCTCGGAAACCATCTCGGATTCCCGGATTCTCACCTCCTGATTCAGGATGGAGCTAATTCTCAAGCTAACGCTTCCGCGTGTACCAAGGCAAATTCTATCAAACTTTTACGTGTTTCTGAGAACACCAGGGCCTGTTCAGCTGGTTCTCCGGGGTTTTCGTCCAAACCTTCTGCCCCATGTGGTGCCATCCCCCGCTTCCCCGGACAACTCCCTCCACACAACCAGAGACTCTGGGGAACTCCGCAGTTCCAGACTTTGCAAGTGTGCAGTGGCCTCATCTCGCTTCTGCTATGGCTTGACCGAGTACCTCGTGTTTCCCGTTTCGTTCCATTATAAAGACCACCCAACCGACCTGGCTTCTTCCACCCCAGGCACAACCACCGATTAGGACCTTTCTTCAATCATCCTCATCAACAGCCCATCATGGCTACTTCACCGTCTGATATCGAGCGAGTGTCGCACGAAAAGACGGGCATAATGCACAGCGAACACCAGAGAGGTGGCTTGTCTCAGGATGACCTAGATTTTCTTAGGCTGTTCCCAGAGGACCGCAAGAAGATCATCATCCGCAAAGTCGACGCAAGTTTGCAAGCTATGTTCAAATTGGCACCGCTAACACTCTATAGTTGCGACTTGTGCCAATGCTGGTCCTCCTTTATCTAATTGCCTACTTGGACAAGACCAATATCGGCACGTTCGGCGACCTCTGTTGCCACCGCTTAGCTAACTTGCGATCCAGGAAACGCCAAAATTGAGGGAATGACTGAAGATCTCGAGTTAAAGGGCATTCAGTACAACATTGTGGTGGCCATCTTCTTCATCCCGTTTGTCCTTTGTGGTATGTTGCAGTGCTACTTAGTTATCATCTGCCCCATGAGCTAATCCATTCGCAGAGGTCCCTTCGAACATGATCCTTCACCGATTCAAGCGTCCATCGTGGTATATGGGTGGTATTGTCTTTGCTTGGGGAACAATTATGACCTTGACTGGTATCGTCCAGAACTACGCTGGTCTGTTAGCCATTCGCTTCCTGCTGGGTATCTTTGAGTAAGTGTGATGTTTACAAAGAGAGACAACCAGCTGATATTTGAACAGAGCAGGTTTCCTTCCCGGCGCGATCCTCATAATCTCCAACTGGTACCTTCCCAACGAAACCCAAGTTCGAATTGCCATTCTCTATACATCTGCAGCAACCGGCGGCGCGTTCTCTGGTCTCCTTGCCTTTGCCATTGCCAAGATGGATGGGATGGCAGGTCTTGAAGGCTGGCGCTGGATCTTTATAATCGAGGGAATGTTCACAGTTGTAGTCGCGATTCTGTGCGTCTTTCTGCTGTGCGATTCGCCCGCCCTTTCGACCCGTTGGTTAGATGCCGATGAGATCCGATACCTTGAACTTCGCCAACTGAGCCGACGAGCTACAACCCCAGGCGAATACAAGGAAAACGACAGCCACTTCAATGCGGCCATCTTCAAGGACATTCTTTTTGACTACAAGATCTGGTTCCTCTTCTTTGCCAACTGGTCCAACGCTGTGCCCAACTACGCCATGAAGTTCACCATGCCTAGCATTCTCAAGGGCATGGGCTACACTTCCTCCGATGCGCAGCTCATGACCATCCCACCATATGCGGTCGGAGCCATTTCGGCCTATGTTTTTGCCATTTTTGCGGACAAGTACAGCTGGCGAGCTCCTTTCATCTTGGGGCCTCAGTGCTGTCTCGTCACATCTTTCATCATTCTATTCGTCAAGTCGGGAGATATAGAAGACAACATTGCCGTTTGCTATTTCGCAGTCTGTCTGGCCTGCTTTGGGTAAGTGTCTCCATTGGGCGTCAATCTCAGTCACTGACTAGGTACATCAGCATGTATCCAATTCTCCCAGGAGTAAACGCCTGGAACGTGGCCAACACTCCCGACCCAGCCAAGCGGTCTGTCAATATTGGCCTTCTCGTCTGTGTCGGAAATATCGGTGGCTTGATCGGCTCCTATATCTACCTTGAGCGTGAGCAACCGAGATACCCAACCGGCTATGGCACATCGCTGGCCTTTGGCTTGGCTGGCATTATCGCTGTGTGCCTGTTGGAATTTTTGCTCAAGAGGGATAACGCCAAGAAGGCCCAGATGTCGGAAGACGAGATCAGAGAGAGGTATGCTGATGAAGAGCTGCTGCGAATGGGCGAGAAGAGTCCTCTGTTCAAGTACGCTCTATAGGTCGGGTGGAGGAAGCAATGACGTGGGCCTGGCCACATTGTTAAAGTCTGGCCCTAACGAATGGCATTGTCCAGATCCAGTAGTAATGGATTAACTAACAATGTCGGTTATCGGTGTAATATTTGAGCGATCCACTATGGACAAGCGTTACAGTTGCAGCCTTAATCCTACTTCGGCCCGAGATCACCACATAAAGGCAGCGCAGCCACCACATCCACCCCCATCCGAGCCCCCTTCGGCAATTCTAACACTTTCATTGTTGCCCTAGCTGGCTTGTGGTCTCCTAGATACTCGGCAGACACCTTGTTAAACGCCTCAAAGTCGTCAAAGTTTGTGAGATAGACGTTCTGCTTGATGATTTGGTCCAGTGTGGTTCCAGACTCATCGAGGATGATATTGAGATTGTCAAAGATACGCCGCAGCTGAGTTTCTGCGTCTCCATCGACAAGTTTGTTCGTAATGGGGTCCAGCGGGATGCATGCCGTTGTAAAGACGAATTCGCCGTGTGTGACGGCGTGAACGTAGGGGCCGATGGTCTTGGGGGCGCGTTTGACATCGATCGGCTTCATGGCTGGTGATTGTTTAGCACAAAATAACTCGGATTGCTCAGATACGCGTTTTGTACAGGTGTTATTGTCATAGAACGAGCTCGAGTCAAAGAAATTTCCAGATTTATGCCGGCGTTTTATGTTCATGTCTGTCAGGGTGGTCTGCCGGCCCGAGATGGTGCCCGGGTGTCATCCCCACTTCACCACCATCGCATACCAGCCCCGGATCAAGATACGGAAAACTATTCCGCGTTTAGAAGACAGCGAAGCCTGTCCCAATTCGTGAAATCGCGTGTGATTTACGATACTTCTCGTTATTATTCCAAACACAGCCACGGCTGGTAAGGATCCAAGCCACACTATTCATCATGGCACAAATTCTTACTTTTGAATGTCTCAAGAAGTTCACTTTTGGCTATCCTTGATCTCGCCCCGCTCCTTGACTACCTGTGATATTTCATCTCCTGTCTCCGATTCTAGGTTTGTAAAGCCATTGATGATACCCTCTCTATCCCCCTTGCTCATCTCCTGGCTCATCTTAAACTTGCCCTCCAGTTTAGTAACCTCAATCTCAATGCCGATAATGTTTCGCTTCAAAAGATCAATAAACCTCTCGGGAGCGTCCGTCACCTTCCACTGCGATGGCTTATCTCCACCCGTGTATCCCATAGTTGTTCTCTCATTGTGATCTGTAAGATCAGAGATTGCTTTGCCAAGGAATGATGATGTTTCCGTATTGTTCTCAAAGTAGATGCGCGCCTTGCCGTAAGCTTGCGCAGCAGCATAATTCCACGTAGGGACCACCTTTCCGGTCGCAGGCTTTGTCTCGGTATAAAACTTGGGCGTGACATAATGATGAGCCGGCCTTGTGAAGATGACAAGTACTTCGTCTTCGAGAAAATTATTGGCGGCGGGGTTGGACGTGCATGCCTCCATCATGGCCTTGCTCTGTGGGTTCTGTCGCGCGAGGTGTCCCCTCAATCGGCCAAGCTCGGTTTCGCTGGATTTATCTTCTACATCTAGGATGAATGGAATGTGACTGCTCTGGAGAAATGGGTATGTGGGTGATTTGATGCCAGTGGTGAGCATCCCGAGGGGGTTTTCGTGGATGAGACGGCGGAGGACCCGGAGGTCAGCCTCTGCGTGGACAGCTCGAATGTACATGGTTGTAGGCCAGGAATTAGCAAGAATTGAGACGCAAAAAAATGCAGTTTATGTGATCGATAGAAATCAACAGGGAATGCAGTAAGAATCCGGGGTAACATGGGAGAAACAAGGCCGATAATAAAGGCGAGGCGGCTTCGGCGGACCGCCTCGGAGAGCGACACACCGAGGGACGTGATGGCGCAGACCGGCCCGGCGAGTAGTACCGAACACGCGGCAAATCACCGATTCAGTCATTCCAATCGTGATCTAGAACGAATAAAGGCGCTGCGATTGGTCACTGGTCGCACAAGATAGCGCTATCGGAGGGTCCGCAGTTTGTATTTCCGGTTCAAAGGTTTGTGAGTCTGGTCATCAACACTTTGCTTATGTTTCGGATCTAACAAGTAAACCCCGATCTCGCTTTCTAGACAAAGCTTTGAAACTGATCCGTTTAACATCTATTGCTTCGAATTACATACCTAGTCTATCTCTAATAATCTACAAACAAAGAAACTAAACTCAATGTAACCAACCATCAGCGCTTGCTCTACAAAGCCTTCAGCAGGATGTAGTCCGTCTGCACGACCGAACCAACAACAAAGTCATGGTCTCCCACTCGTCGGTAACCCCATTTATCGTAAGCTTTGAGAGCCCGGGTGTTCTCTTCCCAAACACCAAGCCAGAGGTTCTTGAATCCTTGTTCTCGCGCCATGTTCTCGATCGATCGCTCTAAGGCACGACCAACACCACTTCCATGTGCGGAGGGATCAACGTAGATGCGCTGAAGTTCAACTATCTTTTCCATTTTTTCAACACAGGGCTCACTGCTTCCTCGTGTCAGGTACGCAAAGCCCAGAATATGGTCGCCAGCATCGGTCGCAATTATGACATCCTTGTTCTCGTCTTGAATGTCCTTGATGATTGCTGATTGCGTATATGACTCTTCTAGAAAATCTTCTAGCTCGTGGGGCTCAACCGAATGACCGAAAGTGAGAGCGAAAACGTGGGCGCCGAGTGTTGCAATGCGCTCGGCGTCCACCAGCTTTGCCGGTCGGATGGCGACCGGCTTGGTTTGCGCCGGAAGTGGCTGCGACTCTTTAACCGTCATTGGGTAGAATGGATCTGAAATATGGACCCGATGAGCGAGTACCCGTAGTCTAAAGCGCGATAGAAGTTGAACGTAAGAGATATGTTACGTGTGCTGAAGAGGCGATGCTGGTTTTTTAGAAGCGCACGTAACGAAGAGGTTATGTCAAGGAGGACAATGCGGGGGTGAGGTGACTCACGGCGCACTCGGCTACTTAAACGAGCATATGAAACCCACGGAAAAGTCTATTTCACTGATCTTTTCCTGCAAATTCTTGGCTTGTGTAGAATCTTCCAAGCGCTCGGGATACGCGTTGTGGGCGCAAAGGCGCGCCTTAGTGCGCGCCCTAATGTCGACAGCAGCGTCTTATCAAAACCTGGAATTCGCCATCACTACCGGAATGACTCGGGGCATCAGTATCAGTATCTACACATAAAAATTGCGTCATCAATATTTCATATGTGAATTCCCTCTTATCTATGACTTCTAATCAATCTTACAATGAATCATCCTGTGTCGATGCACTTGGCTCGCAACGCACGCAGGATGACAACCATCTGCTCAATACTTGACCCTGGAAATGCCCATCGCTTGCAAATTTCTATTCCTTTATCCTGTAACTTTTCAAGATCTGGTACCCTCAATGGCTCGAGTCTTGAGAAGGCTGCGAATGATAGTAACAATACAACCGCCATCGTCCTAGCCAGTTGTTAGCGCTTGGGCTCTTGTGACGCAAGGTTGAAGTACCTACCCATGTAGCAAGTTTTCTAAAGAGTCGGTAGGGGCGCGAACTGCATGTTCCACGGCATTCAGGTATCCACGACAATGAAACAGACACTGCTGCGCGTTTTCGAGCATCGTCGTACTGGGAGAGGCGTCGGGCTCTAATGCACAGACTTGGTACAGAAATGGGCGGAAGATGATGTCCCCTGTAGTATGATAACGTATCGTGACCATGCTATCGTCAATACTTGAAGGAGGACCATCAAGATTAGGCCGGATACTGTGAGGGAGGAGATGATACCAAGCACCGAGTTGGCGGTTCAGCTCGTGAGCCAGACTGGGGAGGTTTGTTTGGGTATCTTCTGGTGAGTTTTCGGAAGCACCACCGCCTCCTGTGCCTGGTTCCTCATCCGCGTAGAGTACGTAGTGAATCCGGTTCAGAAGACGGCGTGATGAAAGGTCGGCGAGCCAGCGGTGCATATAAGGCTCCGAGGGGCCATCTGACCAGGGATACGGCAACTTGTCCACTATCTTTTCGATGCCACTTCGCGGGAGATGATGTTCGGCGAGGATATCACTAAGTAAGCTTTAGTATATACAGAATCGTTGGATTCATCAGGCTCATACCACTCCAGCACAAGAATAGCCCAAAAGACGCGAAGGATGGACTGGTCCTGTGAGCCACCTTGGCCGTCCCTCAATAACTTCTCAGACCTGATTCAGTCAGTTAGGCTTTCTCATACACTGATTAACAGGATGGATCAAGTAACTCACCGGATCCAATAATGTTGCACATCTGTAGACGCCATGTGAACCAGCCGCCAAGCCAGCAACGGCCTCGACAAGTAACTATAGTACAAGGCAGCCAAGTACAACGCCTGGGGTAGAATGGTATTACCGCCAAAAGACAGCAACGACTCAGCCAGAAGAATCCGAATTGCAGGAGTAAAGTATTGAATGCCTGGATTCCAGGAAGGTTCTGTCAATTTTGGTGTGGCAGCTGAAACCGCTCCGAGAGCCAGCACCACCAGGATAAGCGCTGATGGAAGATCTGGGCGGAGGCGATCATCAAGTACTCGGTTGTACAGGTCATGGAATGTTCTTTGGTCGAGAACAGGATGGAAATGATGCACCAGTCGAAAGAAGTTTTGTACTAGCAAGTCCGTCTCATCGGGAACGAGTGTAGGTAGCTCTATCTGACTGGTGGGTACAGAGTTTAATTGCAGCCCTTCTGGAACAGGGCGACGCAACTCGATATGGAGAAATAGGTCTGGAGGATAGTGGCCCAGTAGCGCTTTGGCAGGAGCTGAGCGAAGGAGGTTCCCGGTAGTTGATGAATGCGACAAGGGTATATCCATGGTGGTATTGAAGACGTTGTTGTTGGCAAAGTGAGATAACGAAGCCTGAGTTCCCGGGATATCGGCGGTTGAGGGCACCGAAGGCGCTCCCATTGCCTCATCGGGACTGAAAGGCTCTGGATGCCTTGATATGGCGTAGGGGGTGGAGTGAGGGCTTCTATCTCGCCGTGTAGCTATCGCACTGCGGAAGGTGGATTCCAGGGTCTCGAGCCTGCTAAAGATTTCATCGACTCGGTCTACAGAGATGGCGATTCGTCTGGTCTTGGTCAGCATCAACAAACGGTGAGAATATTCTGGTCTAGAACGCACTTGTTGCCTTCACCAGCTTCAGCATCTCTATACTCGCACTCCGAGTTGTTTGCCTCCTCGCATAGTGAGCAGACAGGCTGCTTGCCATCGCATTTTCGTTTCCTGCAAATTCTCAGCATAACGCGGTAACTAGACTATCTGATGAGACGTACCTCTTCCTGCAGTAGTTGCAAGCCTTGGCGGCTCGCTTCCGCTTGGCAGACTCCATGTCCGGGGTGTCTCGCGAGTCGGGCATGTTGGGTTGCGCGGAGAATGGCGGGAGTTGGCGGAGGCTGGCGGCTTTTTCTCCGCCGCGCGACATGTGGCCGCTGTCAGAAAACCATGTGACGCACTACGGCCCCACTCTTGACAATAGGGCACGGAAATTGTGGGGACCGGCCCGGCCACTGGGCGCCCTGATATTACACCTCCGGCGCCATATCATCGGTGTCGCTCCGAGGATTACGGGGAGAAATGGCCGAGATGATAAGGTACGGAGGAGATGCCGAGGTCTTTCGATCTATCACAGAGTATCATACAAAGACATATGCCCAGAGCGGTGCGTTTGACATGCGGATTGAACCTCTTATGAGAGCATCACTATCGATTCAATTGCCATTATCGAGGTTAATACAACAAACCCTGAGGAGAATCAATATGAATAACTAAATGGTATATTGTATTCTCTTATTCGAAGGCGTTTTCAATAATTTGATCCCCTCATTTAGCTGTTTGTCTCTGCAACAATCTGCGTCTATGTAGCCACTTCAAAAGCGCGACCCACCCTACACCGCGTCGCCGGTGCCAAGATTTATCCCTGTCATCCTCCTCAACTCTTTCAGTGCTGTATTTTCAATCTTTTTCGCGAGGGCCGCAGTTTCTAGCTCCTCTTTCTCATTCCTCTGATCAGATCTCCGCACAAGCGTCCACCAGACTGCGACGACAAGTCCTGTGAATGGCACCATGATGGCAAAGAAGATCCACAGTCGAGGTGAAACGGAGTGACGAATGTCTCTGCCAGTTAGCGAAAAGAGTCTTGAGGAGGTAGGGCTAAACGCATATCTCACCAGAGTCAAAATTAAAGAAGGACATGCTGAATATGGACGACAAGAATGTCCCTGGTAAAAAGATGGTCCCAAGGATGGTGAGCATCAGGATCGAGGCACCTTCTCGTCTGCCAAGACGGGCCAACCGTCCCTGCTGAACGGCAATGTGGAAATTTGACTTTGATTCCAGATTGTAAATGATAGAGTCCATCTGTTCGATTTTCGAGGGTCAGTGGCTACCTTCGAAGTCGTGAACACGAGAACTTACCACCTGACGTTGAAGCTTGAGTCTCTCTGAACTGACGTGAGCGTAATTCTCGAGATTATCCAGTTTGATTATCAAAAAATCAAACTGATCAAGAATACTCGAGTTGAGCTCTGCCATCGCTGGAGACTTGTCCTCCTCGGCAAGGCCGTCCCAAAAACACTCAGTGGCTTTCACCATCCTCGAGACCACATTCTTCCATGCCTGAGGTCGCTTCCAGAGTACTGTACACTGGCAGTCAGCTAGCTCCTGGCTGATCTTGTACAGATCAAGGTGAGTCTCTTCGTTAAAATCAGGTGCCGAGTTTACCTGGTAGCGCTTACTTAACCTCTCTTCTAAACTTCTTACCATTTTTCGCGCTTCGCGTTGTTTCTCATCATTTTCTGGGGATAGCTGCTGAACCAGAAACATGAGGGGCAGAAGAAGCGGGTGAGAGGCAGAAGCAGCCCACAATGGCAACTCTTCGAATATGGTGTTGATGCGGGTGTAATCTTGCATCCCTTTGGAGTTTGAGGTGTCGTATTTTACTCTGATGTAACCCGATGTGATTTTGGTTCGGAAGGAATAAGAGAGCATCATCTCCCAGCCTCTAGATGTGCCCTTCCATTCCACGTCGGACTTTCTGAAGATGATTTCTATTCGGACGATTAGCACAAGACCACACATTTGCTTCCGACAACTGATTCCACCAAGGGTCAAATAGAGAGGGCGTAACTCACGCAAAGTTTTCTCGGCAGGATTCTCATTCAGTTTCCAGTAAAAGAATGGCCCGACCACACCAGCGGTTTGGATTGTTCTAAGTGGCAATTTCATTTCTCGCACAAGAGACTCATACTGCCGGTGCGTGAGTGAAATTTTGGAGAAGGGGAGGGACTCTTTCAAGTCCGATTGCAACCTTAGGACCTAGTCAGCGACGGCCATCAGTCACCAACTAGACACGTACACAAGCCGAAAGCCGCCAGTAAAGACCACGCCATTCTTTAATGCCTTTGGCGAAAACACTCCCTAGAGGTGATGAGACAACGTTTTCTGTGAGTGACATCGGGAGGAAACAACCAACCTTGCGAAGTAGAAAGTTTTCGAAGTCATCGGCAGAACTTAGCGAGTGTCGATCATACGTGTTGAGTGCTGAGTCCTATCGAGGTTGGTCAAAGATTTATTCCAGCATCTTCGGAAGTATCTAGGTCTTTGCCAGAGTTCTGCTCACATACCGAATAGTTGAGCAGCTCCAGATAAGACTTGGCTTCCTCGCCGACCTGACAACTCTCGAGGTGGGATCGAAACAGGAATTCCTCCATCGGACGGTAAGTAAATAGCGATATACTGATTTTTGAGAGATTGATTTAAAAGGTAAAAAAGATGTGATGGTGCCACAAAAGCCCGGAGTGGACGATCAGGCTGTGAGACCTGGATTTACCCCTCCCACCTTTGTAAGCGAGGGCATTATCTGCATTTTCCTGTATGTCTCTGCATTTCTATTGGGTGTAAGCTAAGCGATGCTGCAGCTTTGCTGTTCATCGGCGCTGTGTAGTCATTGACTTAAGGCTCAGTTGAAGGGTGTCAATTAGGTGAGCATGCATCTATACTCAAAGTACCAACGGCGCAGCCAAGCCATTCACAGTATGGTGCTAAGATGCAGCGATCAGAGCCAGTAGGATCATAGGAACGTGGATCATAGAGGCATAGTGCGTCCAATGAGAAAGAACAACAAAGAAGCCAACGCCTGGCTGTTCACACTGCCTTAGGTAGGTAAGCCACAATGCCCAAGACATGGCCATGAGCGCATTTGTAATTTCCGGGGCGTGGGTGAGTTTGGGGCCTCTGATGCTTGGGTATATATGGCGATACAGGATGTTTGAAATGGCGGCACATAATAATTCATCGAAACCTTGCAGTGCATCAGCGATGATCGAGAAAAAAATGCCACAGCGTAACTACCTACTAAGAACAGATTAGGAGTTCTCATCAAGTTGGGCAAATTGATTTTTAAAAGTGTAGGTATTTAAATAAATTATTATTATAATGACATCTCAGGCTTTACTCAACATGGTCACCCTTCTAAGAATTGCTATACCTTATCAGAGTGCTGGTCAAGAATAATAGTGTTGCCCAGTCCCCTGTCTTACTTCCATTCCCCTGTAACTACGGCTCAGGCCACCTTGTACAGGGGCAATGGTCACTATCAGGGTTGGTACCGCGCATACGCGTTAGGGCACTAACTAATGAGACGACGTTTGTGTGCGATAAAGCTTTTATCTGTTACCACCCAATTTTTGGGGAAACCCTACAACCCCCGCTGAATCCCACACAAGTATTGAGTTTTGTAACAACCTGGAAGCAAGAAGGTTTGGCACAGACAGTAAGCTCTAGTACCGGATTCGATCCCATTGGAACCTCTTAACCCCTGCTATTGTATTTCTATATAGTTTTCCTTTCGAAGCCCTGGCTTGTGCCAAGTAATCGTTTCAGACACGAAGCGTGCGCGTACGTATTAGACTTTGGGACTTTAAGAAGCAAAACGCGAAGCTCCGCTACTTAACGCGTTGGCGGTGAGCGACACCTTTCACCTTCTTCACCAAACCCCATTGCCCAACATGCTGCCCGCGTCACTCAGGAGTATCTACCGACAATACAAAGCCGACACCGACTCGGTTGCCACCTGGCTGGCCACAACTGCCAAGGCCAATGGCTACACCGACGAAGCCACTGACTCCAAGAAGCCCGCTCCCAAGAAGAAGGGCAAGGGAAAAAAAAAAGAAGCCCAACGCGGCAGCTCAGGCCGGCTCATCCGGATCTAAAAATACATATGTTATCAAGATCAAGGATTTTGCGCCCATGGCGAAGCACATTGCCGAGATTGATTCCATCAACGTTCCTGACGACACGGCCACTGCTCTTGAGCGCGTCATCTGGGGTATGTGAAATTGGTCCTGTCTGATGCCCACGACTAACATCACTGCCAGTTCGCAAGAATTTTGCAGAGCGCCTTGCCGCCAGGATGGGCTTCACTGACCGTGCCTCGGATATCCGGCATTCCTTCTTTGTCCAGGTGCTTGAGAGAGTGCGTGACTATCTGAAGCCGCTCATGAAGGCTGGTGTCTTTGACGCTGGAACATCATCCAGTGCCGAGGGTACAGCGAGTGACAATCCTTTCAAAAACATGTTTGAGGCTCTGAATGTGTACAACCCTTCGGAAGCATTCCTCAACGCCCCAGATGTTGTCATTCCCCCATCCACACCCGAGGTCAAATACACCGTCGAGGAGGACAACAGCGTCGAAGAGTTGCTCTTTGCCTTTACCTCTCTGCTCAAGGACTACGACCGCCTCTCTCTGGAGCTCAAGTCGCTGTGGATGCGCTACGAGAGTGGTCTCATTGACCTTGCCGCTGTCTCGGTTGCGACCAACACGGCTTTTGAGCTCGCTCGCAGCATGGAAGACGAGATTAAGGACATGTACACTAAGAGGCCTAATGGCGAAAAGACTAACCTTGCCGAATTCGTTGCTATATACTTGACTTCTATGTCCAAGACACGCGACATCGACATCGAGGACAGAGAGGAGCCCGGGGACCCTTATAACCTGAAAGCCTACGACCTGGCGCAATCTTGCCTGCTCAACACCATCAACCTGCTCGGTAGCTACGTCAAGGGTAATCCCGACGTCATAGTCATCTCTAGGTATAATGGCAAGTTCGGCTGGTACGACGAGGAGCTTGGCTCTCATGGCGAGACGAACCGCGACAAGTGGAGGCAGGACATGTCGGCAATGTTGGAGATGCTGCCGGACCTGCACTTCCTGACCACGAACATGGGACGCTCAGGAGTCGAAGATGAAGTGGTCCGCGGCCTGGCTGATCTGCTGGACAAGCCCAACGACGGCGTGCCTATCTGGCTGGCCTGGGCCGCGCAGACATATCTCGACGTGCTCCATTTCCTTGGACCCGACTGCGAAAGGGGTTTCCACGATATGCTGCAGGAGAGCCGCAGGGTCAAAAAGGCCATGCTCGACGTGCCCGACTTGACATCGGAGCGTCGTGCCGTCCTCACGGCTGCCATGAAATGGGATAAGGACCCCATGTGGGAGGCCCGTAAGGAATTATACGGCCCAAGCCCAATGAACGCTCGATTCAAGTTTGTACGACGCAACCCCATGCACTGCGGTCTAATCCTCCACAACATTCGAGCGGCTATGCATAAGTCCGGCGTTAAATATGCGGCTACTACAGGGGCCATCATGAACACAGTGCAGTTATACCAGGCCCTTCGCCAGGAGAACCTGATCCCCGAGGATGCCGTGTGGGAGGACCTCGACAATTTCTGGCAGATGCAGGGCAACTCGACTTTTTTCGTCGGTGATCCGCCCAAGAATCGCGAGGGTTACTTTAGAAACTACTGCCTCAGCATCGGTGTGTCGGCAACCCACTTTGTGCCAGGCAAGCGCAAGAACAAGAAGCCCAACGTGAATTTGGATAACAGGCGCAACATGAAGTTTATGGGGTGGGTATCGTTGAACACTGACATCCGCCTGAGGCCGTCTGGAGACCGTCCCGCTCTGTCGACTGAGTTTATTGAGAAGATCCTAGAGGAGGGACGGCTCCATGAGATTCGGGATGGCAAAGGCCATATTCGGCCAGACCTAAAAGGAAAAGCCAATGGGGAAAAGGTGAGTCCCAAAGAACTGAAGATGAGCCCACGACTGACAAATATTAGACTGAGCCGTTGAAGCTCTCCCCTGCCGCACTCCTTGAGAACCTGGCCTTGGTCATAGAGGCTGAGATCCCAGACCTATCCTTTGATTACTTTGCCATGCATAACTCTGTTTGGACCTTGCTTAAAGAGCTCAAGAAAGAGTACACGCGCCTCATCGGCCCCGAGTTCCTCCGGTACATACCCCAAGAGGACAAACTGCCCCTCGTCGTCGGCTACACCTTTTCAACCGCCGCCGGCCAGGCGGGTGCTGGGCCGGCTGAGAAGGGAGAGCCCAGCGACAGCTTCCTCAACGCCGCAGCAGAGATTATGCGCGCGTTCCTGGCACGGGGACAAGGCCGTGTCATCAAGGAGAAGGCCGGCACAGTGGTCACAGCCGAGGATCTACAGGGCGCAAAGTTTGAAGACTACGATCCGTGGGGGATGGACAGGTTGAAGAGGGAGATTAACAGGATGGGTGCTGCCAGAGGAGAAGAGGACCAGTGTCCCATGCAGTAGGGTTTGTACGGCTGTTTATGTACATCATTGTGGGTATAGAGGCCTTGACTAGCAGGAACTTGAGATTAGTTTACACAAATATCAAGCAAAGTTATTGTATCCGTTTCCGTTGTGTGACGGCAAACATCCGACATCGCATCCATGCTGCCAGGCTGAACCTAGATACAATTATGCACAAAGTTTACCATGCGGACTCCCGGGACCAATGCACTTGTCCTCATGACGCAACCTTTGGGCCTTGGTGACAAGCTGGCCTGATTTACCCAATGTTTAAGGTGTCAAGCAAGCGTCGATCTCGGCTCTATTGAGGCGCAATCACTCTTTCTCCGGCGCGTTGCTGTAGAACGCCTGTGACGGTAACAAATTTCAAGCTGTAGGAAACGAGCTCACACCACAACTGCCCAGATCACCACACGCCCCGGAAGCCGCTACCCCATCATCCCTTAATACCCCATTTCTCCCTCCTCCTCAGTGACTCCTGTGTAGCCACTAGGTCAAGGCTCGCCAAGCTCCAAATCCTCATCGGAAACATTCTGATACTCTGAGTGAAGTTTTTGTAGGTAACAAATGAATTTCTCTTGGAGGCGAATCATTCCAAGGCCGGTGGCCAACGGCACGAACCAACCAAACCCCACGAGAACCAGGAGGGGCGAGTATACAACAAAGGCTAGTACCCGAGGCTGCCATGACGGATAGGTGCCCTGAATGAAATAGATGGTGATACGCCACGCCGTGGCTACGACAGCGCAGCCGTTGAAGAAAAACACGAGGTACATGACGCTGAACAGGCCCACGGCCAGTCTCCGTCGTGCAAGGGAGGTGACGTGCCGCTGCACCAAGCACAAGTTCCCCTCTTGTCGGGGCCTTTTCATTGCATTTATTTGCTCGTTGGTCCAGATGGCGTTGATAATGATGAGGATTCCAAATACCCAAAAGACTTCTGAAGATATGAACCCGAACAAGCAAGAGGCGGGGACTTCGTATTTGCCCCATCTCATTCCTGTGAAGTCCCAAGTTTGCGTGTCGCGAGTGGCGTTGCAGGCCAAAGGAAGATTGCCCAAGAAGTCCATCCCGAGTGCAAGTTGAGTTCGATACTTGACGGTTGTTGGTGTTGGTGGCTGGGATATTCGCAATGACGAAGGCGGTTCAAGGCGTAGGTTTTGTGGACTTGGACTGTGACTATGTCAATGAAAGCTTTGATGTGTTTCAGGATTGGAAAAGAGAGAATGGAGGCGGGTGTTGACGAATATTATACTTAGCGTTTGATGAGTATAGCTCCGGCAGAAAATTATTAAACTTCCATCTGTTTGTCATGCCTCCTGCATGGTGAGCTCAATTTGGGAAAACGTATTCAAGGTGTGCAACTAAGAGCTTGGATAACCTCTCATGCATCTTGGTATAAAGCTTTGCAGCCGTTGGGCTACAAGGACTGAAATAAGTTACTGTATTAGTATTTGGAAAAGATGCTATGGCTGGCACTTTATCTTTCTGGAGTCGATGCTAGATGTGTAATGTAAGATCTGACTAGCATCATAGAGTTTTGTTCGTGCTGCGTATTCCTACCCCTCTAAACACTGTCTTTCGCATTGCTCAAATGATGCTCGACTTTTTGGTTTCACGCTGTTCAGATCAATATACGCTTTGATGACAACAGCGTCGGATTCTTGTCCTCTCCGCTGCGAGACCGAGCTTCTTGACGGGGTTCGGGGAATTTGATACCTGATCGGCCCCTCTCGGGAATACATGCGGCAACAAACTTTGGTACAAGTTACGAGCCTAGTTGTAGGGTATTTTTGGCAGCTTCAGTTACATTCGAGTCCGTCGAAAGTGGGTTCCTCTCGACTTGGCCACTACAATAATGCTATACACCGACTTCTTAACACACACGGACGGAGACGCACAGAGTTTAGAAAGGCAATTGATCTGGCGCAGTGGACGAGATTGTAATCATTGACTTTAAACGCCATGCTTGTTCATAGTATGTACCTTGACTTTCTATGTGAACATTTCTATATACAAGAAGATAAAATCGAACAATTGAACACTTAGGCCTGAATAGTGGCACCGGTCAGAGTAAGGGTGTAGTCCAGACCCTTGGAGACATCAGCGCTGAGGTTGAAGCCGTCGTACAGAATGGGCTCAGCGGGAGCATTGGCAACAACAACGCTGACCTGCTCACCGCTCTTGACAGAGACAGTAGCAGCGCCGTTGGCAAGAGTCACGTAGGAAGACTCGCCGCCTTCACGGTAGACAACGACGGTAGCGACAAACTCGGCGTCAGAGGCGACCTTGACGGAGACAG
This sequence comes from Fusarium decemcellulare, assembly GCA_013266205.1. Taxonomy (NCBI): domain Eukaryota; kingdom Fungi; phylum Ascomycota; class Sordariomycetes; order Hypocreales; family Nectriaceae; genus Fusarium; species Fusarium decemcellulare. The sequence goes on from JAAGWO010000109.1 coordinate 111,514, forward strand.
AGCTGCCGGAGACGGCAAGGGGAATAATGTTGGCACCCATGTAGCGGGGCTCACGGCCAGACTTGGGCTTGTAGCCGCTGCCGGAAGACTCGACGTTGGCAAAGTTGATGCTGTCCTTCTGGGCGACGAAAACCTCGTGAGCCGAGGGGTGGCCAATGTCGACGTTGGCCATACGGGCCCAGTAGCGGCCGACAATGTCGCCGACGGTGGCGTTCTGGGAAACGCGGGCGAGGGTGTGGAGGGGAGTCTCATTGCTGCCCTCCTTGTACTGGAGCATGAGCTGGCGGATCGTGTCCTGGCCGAGACCGGCAAACTCATCGGGGTTGTTGGTCAAGTAGGTCAGGAATGGCCAGGCCTGGTAGTAGTTGCCAGAGTCGGCGGTTCCGTCGACGATGACCTGGTGAGCGTCACCGAGAACCTTTTGCAGCTCGATCTCGGTGTCAGTGGCCTCCTGGTTGTGGTTCTTGCGGGCGGTGGCGCAGATGTCGGAGGTCTTGTAGGTATCGGCGACCCAGTTGGCCAGGGTCTCCCACCAAGCACCAGTTCGGCCCTGGTCAACCCAGGTCTTTTGGTGGTAGTGCATGCCGTGACCATACTCGTGGACAGTCACACCAGGGACGGCAAGGTATTCGTTGACAACCTCGAGCCAGGCCAGCCCAGTCTCATAGTCAGAGTGCATCACACCAGCGGCACCCTCGAGGACATCAACAGAGTAGACATTAGTCTTGTAGTAAGGGCCACTGTCACTAGCATCGTTGAAGGACAGGCCGGGAGAGCGCCACTTGAGGGTGCCGACGAAGCAGTCGTAGGCGCCCTCGAGCATGTCGATGGCCTGGCTGGCCGACTCGGCGCTGCCGCCGTAGATGCGGAAGTGGGCAGAGTCCTTGAAGTTGCTGCCGCCGGGGCCAACGTTGGGGTTCGCAGTGTAAGTGGCGGGTGCCGCCTGGGCATCGGTCGTCTTGGTCGCGGCCTGGGGAGCGGCGCTGGCGCCGACGGCGAGCAGACCAAGAGCTGCAGTCTTGCGGTTGAAGAGACCCATGATGAATAGTGTCAAAAAGAAAGAATAAGGTTAAAAACAAGGTAAAGAACGGAATGTATTCAAGATGCTTAATCGACTACACTAAGACAGCGGTCTTTCTCTTCTATATATGTCCCCCGTTGGTTGTCAAATACCAAGCGAGCCTACAAAAGTCCGTGATGCTCATTGGTGGACTATTCAACGCCCTTGGCGTAGTTTCGAAAACCCGTTTCAGGACATGGGCCCGTGGAGAACAATACCAGAAGCGAGCCCTTGACAGATGACAAGAGGGCGGATACGATGAATTGTCCCGCATAGGGCGAGAAAATCGGGGGGATTTAATTGCAAAGGGGAAATGTTCCCGTTTCAATGGTCGCCAGATTCCATCTTGGTTGAGACGTTTTAACTTTAATAAACGAACGATGGACCACACGCATGAAGTTGATGAATTCCCGAAAGTTCCTTGCAGGGGTCAAAGAAGGATTCAGAAAACGATGACAAAGAGAAATGTCTCTGTATAAAATAAAGTGAGAATTAAGCTTGTTCTCACGGCTTCACAAGTTTGAGTCTCGTGACTCCCGAGTCGGGAGTCCCGACTCATGACATCACGTCATCGCCGACAATTAGCCGCCATGTTATCGTTATCACGCAATGCCGCCCCGAGCCGAGACATGACTCCATCTCACCATCAACAACCTCAGAGTCTCATGATTTTGTTGAGTCAAGATGCCTCGGGAACAAGAAGACGATATTGGCAGCCAGCAGCCTCTTTTGGCTGAGCAGCGCGAGTCGGAACATGAAGACAACGCGCCTGCGTCACGCGAAGCCCAGGGAACCTTTACGCGGAACCTTGGTGCCGTCGAGGCATTCGGCATTGTTGTCAGCATCGTGATCGGTAGCGGTGTTTTCACGTCGCCTGGATCAATTGACACGAATGTTCCCTCACCAGGCATCGCGCTCATTATTTGGCTGGTCGGAGGTGTTCTAGCGTGGACTGGAGCTACAACATTCGCCGAACTCGGAACGGCCATTCCCGGAGAAGGTTGGATATCTCCCTTGACTTGGGATGCGTGGTTCTAACAGTCTACCAGGCGGTGTTCAGCCATATCTTCAGCATATCTACGGTGATGTCTGGGGCTTCCTCGCAGCATGGACCTGGATCGTCGCCGTCATGCCTGCGACTCTCGCCATCCTCAGCATCGTCTTTGTCGAAAGCGCCTACTCCGCTGCCGGCGTTGTTGACGCAGCCGACAGCATCGAGCACAAGCTACTATCAGTTCTGGTCCTCATCATCATGAGCGTGGCAAATTCCATCAGCACAAAGGCCAGCACGCGCCTCAACAGCTTCTTTGTCGTGCTCAAGTTCCTCAGCATCCTGGTTGTGGTTGTGGCTGCTCTCGCCGTAGTGGGCATTCATACCTCGCACCCTAAGCGAGATGTTGGTGGGGGAGATTGGTACGCCAAGTCATGGTTTTCTTATAGAAAATCGTTCAATCCGGATGGAAGCGAGACCGACTGGACCAAGCTGAGCCAGTGGGAAATCTTTGGCCACTACTCGGCTGCGTTGTATGCCGCACTCTGGGCCTACTCTGGCTGGGACAAGGTGAGTCGCCTCTGGATATGACTGCGTAGGTTACTCATATGGATCAGGCTATCTATGTCTCGGCAGAGCTGTCGAAGCCTGCCAAGCAGCTCCCTCTTGCGATCAACACGTCGATCCCAACGGCCATCTTGTGCTTCCTTGCTGCCAACGCTGGATACTACATTCTCCTTCCGTGGAACGTCGTTTCTACCACTGACAGTGTCGCCGTTGTAAGTATCGGAGCATCAATACATGTCCGAAGAGGTCACTGATTTACGTTACTCTAGACCGCCATCACACGTCTCTTGGGCCGAGGCTTTGGCATCGTCACAGCTATCCTCATCTGCCTGGTCGTTGCAGGCTCTTTGCTGGGCAACTCCTTCGTCGCAAGCCGCATGACGGTTGCTGCAGCCAGAAAGGCCTGGATCCCAGGATTCTTTACGATTGTCGGCCGAATCGGCTGGAGACCTGCTTCTGACGAAGGCACTCGTTCGCCAGATGAGCCAGCCAAGGAAGCATCAGATGCGCCCATCAACGCTGTCATCCTATCAGTAATCCTTGCAACTCTCTACATCTTATTTGGAAACTTCCGAGCTCTCTTGACGCTGAACGGACTCGGTGAATACTCCTTCTTCTTCCTCACGGTTCTTGGCGCAGTCATCTTGCGTTACCGCGAGCCAGACTTGCATAGACCTTACAAGACCTTTTCGATCAACCCCGTGCTGTTCGTTGTCGTCAGTGGTTTCGTTGTCGTTAGAGGAGCCCTGTTTGCACCTGTTCAAGCTATTATCATTATTGTCATTTGGATTTTGGGTCTCGCGTTTTATAAAGCGAGAGGATATTGGGCTTCGAGGTAGAGCTAGGTCTACGGCGTTACGACCATCCCACACGACTCACAGGCTACAACAAATCTCAACCCCTCAGCCGTCTGGTGTGAGCCAGCGTCAGGAACTTAAACTTACAAGTGCTTCTACAGTGTTTATCAAGTGATTAATCGCTACTAATTATTAGAGAGAAGAGGGAATAAATCAGTCTCTTTTTCCCAGGAAGATAGTGGGCGCTTTTAGGTTCGTCTGGCTTAATAAAATTAAGATCTGCCATATCAAGCATCCCGACGACGACTTGGACGTGATGTACCCATGTTAGGATTGTAGCAGCTGGTCCATTCTTCTCTTTCTGTTTGTTGGCAGCGTCCGATCATTATTCACTGGCATTACGGCGACCGATTCAAGGCTGTCACCAGTAGAAGCCCCCAGCCTGAGTTCGCCATCTGAGTTGTCACGTCATATTTTGTTAGGAAAGGGGACCGCGTCTTGTCGACTTTGAGTTGACCGCGACTTGATTTGCTATCTGCTCAGTCTCAACGCCAAGCACAACCTTTATAGCCAGGCCCGACCAAAGACAGCTCAGATTCACGTGGACCATAGTACAGAATCGCTGTGAGATAGAAGTGAGAGAGGGCAAGCAAAGAATTATCGGGACACCCAATCAGCGCCGTTGAATTGGACGAGGTTGGACATCTCGGATAGATATTGGTCCGAGGGACTCATGGTTGCTTTAAAGCCAATCATGTAGAGACTAGTCCTGTCAACATCGGCTGGCTCGGACCTGAATTAGCAATGCGGTGACGATACAAGGCTTGAAACCTTCACTCTCATCTAGGCACTCATGCCAGGAACGCGACGCACGCCATGGGCCCGAAAGGCTATAATGGCGACTAGTGATAGGCTGCCCTGGCGGAAGCACCGGATCGTGGACTGCACACCCGATTATGCGGTATCGAAGGTGGGCCGCGGGTCAAGTATCTGGATGCCCGTGTATCGCACGTGTCGCGCGGGCTCTGACTCGGGAGGGTTGCCTTATTAAAAACGGCGTTCCACCAAGTGAACCAGCCAAACTTGATCCTGCCCACGTCCTGTTACTACGCCTTATCAACCTAACTACCTATTCGATAGCGTTTCCAAGATGGTCAAGATCGCACTTGCAGGTGGCACCTCCGGCATTGGGCTGGCCTTCCAGGATGCTCTAAAAGCTCAGGACGCGCACGAATATGTTATTTTTACCAGAACTCACAGCGATGACCCCAAGGCTGTAGTTGTTGATTACACCTCAGTTTCTAGCCTCGTCGAGACCTTAAAAGCTCAGTCCATTCATACAGTCATATCTGCCATCTCCATCAGCGATGAGGCCAGCGGACAGGCCCAGCTAAACTTGATCGAGGCATGCGTATGCGCTGGCTGTGTGAAGCGGTTCCTCCCCAGTGAATTCGGCGCCGACTACAAGAAAGAGTAAGAACCACTGTCTGAAGACCTCCGATTGATAATCAGTTTCTAATATTAGATGTCTAGATTCATCCAACATATGCCCTCATACGACCACAAGTTCAAGGCACGCGAAGCGCTCACCAAGACAGACCTAGAGTACAGCATCGTCTCGATAGGCTTGTTTCTCGACTACTGGGGATATCCTCATATCCCCACCGTGCTGAACCCCCGCAAGGGTGTTCCTATCTTCATCGATCTAGCTCACAATTTCGCCGCCATACCGGGAGACGGCGAGACCTTCATGGTCTTGACTCATAGCGCGGATGCGGCACGCTTTGTTGTTGCCATGATGGATCTTCCCAAGTGGTCCAGATCGACTTTCTTCGCTGGCGATCGCCTCAATCTGAAGCAATCTCTGAAGCAGGCTGAAGTGACAAAGGCGGCAAAATTCGACGTCCACTATGACGAGTTGGAGAGTATTCGGGGTGGAAATACCACCTTGACACCAACCGTGACGGAATGGTTGCCAAGTCCAGAATTTGCCCCCATATTTTCGTCCATCGCGCTGGCATATATAGGTGGTGGTTTTGATTTGGACATGACAAAGTGTAAAAACCACTTGTTTCCTGAAATTAAGCCCCTCAAAGTTCAAGATGTTTTGAATGCGTGGAAAGGAAAATAGCCTATTAATAAGTTAACGACGTCAATAGAAGTCGGCAATTCACCGCAATCCTATTTGTGAAAGCTGCAAAATTTCCTCTCTGGGAACTCCTCCGACCGGAGATGGCATGGGAATGATCTAGGGGTTGTCGAATCTGGGGGGCGATGGGTCACCAGCAACGTCGCGCAATGGCGGTCGAAATGGCATCATCCAAGCCGACAAGCGATTGGTAGCGAAGCTCGGAGAGTCGACTAGTTCAAGAACCAAAGACGCAGATAACGGCAGTTAGTCTCGGAAGCATGAATCCTGGAGCGAATTGTTTCCGTAACCGAAGAGATACATGGTTTAACCCCCACTAATCGTTGATGTGCTTGCAGGTGATGTTGACGATTACCTAGATAGGAAGACTAGCGTGCCAGTTATCCGGGGCATGCAAATCAGAAATTGCAGAGGAATGATCAGCATAAGTTTGTCCTACTCCCCCTTTTACGAAAACCCAACATCTCTTGGGCAGTCATCCAAGGTCCTGACAAAATGTCTAGCCCACCAGCCAGAAGATGGTACCATTGGTACTCGCCTGATGACTCCCCGGAAGAGAGGAAGTTGATCTTGAAGCTTGATCTGCTACTTATTCCCTACGCGTTTGCCATTTATTGGGTAAAATATGTTGACCAGACCAACATCAGTAAGCAACATGTCCACCCTTGACTTCATTCGCTGACCACTTCAAGATAATGCCTATGTCTCGGGCATGTCCGAAGAACTGGGCTTTACTGGAAACCAGTTAGTTCAGTTCCAGACCATATTTGTGGTTGGAAACGTTGTTGGTCTCCTCCCATTCATCTACCTCTTCCCCCGCGTCCCAATGCATTGGCTGGTCCCCAGTCTTGACCTAGGCTGGGGCATCTTTACTCTATTGCAATATCGAGCCCACAGCTATGCCGAGATTATGGCATATCGCTTCATGGTGTCTATTTTTGAAGCATCATACTTCCCGGGCGTTCATTTTGTCCTCGGCTCTTGGTACCGAAGTGACGAGATCGGTCGACGAGGCGGTATTTTCTACATTGGTCTCACCCTTGGCACCATGACAGCCAGTCTCCTCCAAGGTGCTGCGACTCAGTATCTCGATGGTGTCAACGGTCTTCCAGGCTGGCGATGGGCTTTCATCATCAACGCAGTCATCACTCTGCCTCTCGCATTTGTGGGCTACTTCATCTGGCCCGGCACACCAGACAAGCCCAACCTCCTTGTTATGAAGAAATCAGAAATTGCCATGGCCAAGGAACGACTTGAGCGGGTTGGATCAAAAGTACAGAGCACGCCATTTTCCTGGACACTGCTCCGCCGTATTTTCACTAGCTGGCAATTCTATCTGCTCGTCATCTGGGATATCTTTTTCTTCAACACTAGCGCCAATAGTGCAGCGTTCCTGCTTTGGATCAAGAGTCTCAACCGCTACAGCACAACCAGACTAAACCAACTCGGAGCCATCAGCCCTGGTCTTGGCATCTTCTTTGTTCTGTTCATCAACTTTAGTGCCGATCTTTGGATTGGCAGACCTGCAGCAATCACATTGGCCTCTACCATCAACTTCACCGGTCTAGTCATTCTGGCAATCTGGGACGTACCAGAGGCCGCGAAGTGGTTTGCCTTTAGCGTTGGCTACTCTGCTGTTGCAGTTTCTTCGGTTCTCTATGGCTGGGCAAACACTATTCTGAGACACAACAATGAGCAACGAGCCTTGACCTTGATTCTCATGACTGCCATTGCTACCTCAACTAATGCATGGATTCCGCTGCTTGTGTATCCTACGGTTGAAGCACCCCGCTTCCCAAAGGGATACGTCTACTCGGCCGTCATGGTCGTGGGTCTTGTTACCATGACACAGGTCATTCGCATCGTATTTGGAAGTCATGGGTAAGATTTAGTCGTCCTAAATACTTTGACAAGCACTAACCTTTCCACAGGGAAAAAGCAAGACCGCCTATCGAAGAGCCTACGGTTGTGAGGGACGATGGCTCCAGCGAGTCTCATAAAACTCCAACAGAGGCAGACGGCCGTAAAAGTCTCCAGCCTACAACTATCTCGGTGTAAAGCTTTTGCAAATGAGAGGCCGAACTAGTAGTCGGTATCTTGAAAGGATCGACAGTTCGCCGAACTCAGACCTACATAGTGGTTGAACCTTGAAACATTGCCTAGAAATAAGCCCCTCGTGTTATTCTATACAGGTCTAGGTCGATCTTGGCATCTTTATTTGCCCTGCCCGATGCTCTCTCATTTGAATTCTCAACTGTTGCGTAGAAAAGAGTTCAAATGAGTTCAACCCTACGCCCTGGGTAGCAAACATACCAGGGCTATTGAATCGCGATCCTTTCATTGATATCTTTCTATCCTCTCCCAATCTATCAAGACAACTTAAACATCTAATCACCCTAATAGCGTTATGAAACTAACCATCGAGAGACAAACGCTTGATTGCTAAGCTATCGGGCAGATATGTAATCATCCCATCCATTCCCCGCAGCTGCAGATGTCGTGATCGACCGCATAGTCTAGCGTCATCCCGCAACTACCGAGCCGCGGTCTGTAAATGCCCGACTTCCGTAGATGGTCTCTGAAATTTGTCTAAAAGCATTCGAGTTGAATATTTCATTATTATTTATCATGAGTCAGTCAAAACAACTACACCTCACGGCCTTTATGCGGCCCGTGAGCCTGCACACCGGAGCATGGCGATATCCCGGCTCTTATCCCGACGCCAACTTCAACTTGAACCATCTCAAGTCTTTCATCAAGACACTGGAGGAAGCCAAGTTTGATGCATTCTTCATGGCTGATCATCTTGCTGTTCTCAACATGCCAACCGAGGCACTCAAGCGCAGCCACACCGTAACCTCGTTCGAGCCATTCACGCTGCTGTCAGCTCTCTCACAAGTAACGGAAAGGATCGGCCTTGCAGCTACAGCATCAACTACATATGATGAACCCTATCATATCGCACGTCGTTTCGCATCGTTGGATCATCTCAGCAACGGTCGTGCGGCGTGGAATATTGTTACAACTGGCAACCCAGAATCTTCCAAGAACTTTGGATCCGAGATCCACCTGGAGCACAGCCAGCGCTACAAGCGAGCTCGAGAGTTTTACGACGTTGTCACTGGTCTCTGGGACAGCTTTGCAGACGATGCCTTCATTCGCGACAGGGAAAGTGGTGTTTACTTTGATCCCGAGAAGCTGCATACTCTGGACCACAAGGGCGACAGCCTCCAGGTGAAGGGCCCACTGAACATTGCTCGGCCTGTTCAAGGATGGCCAGTCATTGTTCAGGCAGGTCAATCCGAGCCTGGAAGGCAACTCGCCGCCGAAACAGCCGAGGCTGTATTCTGCTCACCGCGAGATATCAAGGCTGGCAAGGAACTATACGCCGATATCAAAGGCCGTGCCAAAGCCGCTGGACGAAACCCTGATCATCTCAAGATTCTTCCAGCCGCACTTATTATTATCGGAGACACTGTCGAAGAAGCAAAGCAGAAGCGTCTCAACCTCGACAGCCTGGTCCATTACGACAGCGCAATCTCCTCCCTGTCCATATCCCTCGGAACCGATGCTTCTGGCTTTGACCCCGATGGACCACTGCCCTCTGATATCCCAGAAACCAACGCCAGCAAGACAAGCCGCGAAAGCGTCCTCAAACTTGCTCAAGATGAGGGCTTGACAGTCAGACAACTGGCACAGCGGTATGGAGGTTATTCCGGCCTTGCCTTTGTTGGCACCCCGGATTCCGTTGCGGATGAGCTGGGGCAGTGGTTACAAGAGGAGGCAGCTGATGGATTTACGGTTACGTTCCCCTTCTTGCCTCAGGGACTGGATGATGTTGCACACCGGCTTGTGCCTGAGCTACAAAAGCGTGGTATCTTCCGTAAGGATTACGAGGGTACCACACTGAGGGAGCATCTGGGTCTTCCCAGACCGACAAATCGTTTCTTTGAGGGGTGATAGAGTTTGAATAGTTTAAGTGAACGTTCTAGAAGTAGTCATGAGCGGCCTAAATATTTACAAATGGTCAAAGCCTAAAGTATGGCCTCACAGCGTTCCGGGATAGAGAAGCGCATTACAAGTGGCATATACTTCAGCTTGGTTAAGAATGAATTATCCACATGTTTCCTCAGTTGTCGTTTCAACGTCACTCTCCTACAACACTCAACCCAGTACCGCTAAATCTCGAACTGCTTCTCTTCCTAAGCCTCGCCCGCTCCGGTGGTGGCGAAGCTGGCTGATCTCCTGAGCTGGAGCCATGACTCGAGCCCTTAAACAAGTTGCCAAACTTGCTACGCCGTGATTCTCTCCTGTCTGCACCAGCTGCTTCCACCGGTGGGACAGGAGCCACTGGGTCCTGCGGTCTGTATTCATTCGGATGGTAAAATCTTCTGTTTTCAATCTCGTAGCGACCGGCGTCAATGGCAGCCTGATTCTTGTCCATTGCTTTTGAGTTTGCGCCAAAGTGTTTGTCGACGGTCGAGTTGAGTGTACCACGAAGCGTCTCTCCGGCGCCCTGATGTCATCATTTTGTTAGCATCTCTCTTTGGCATAATCTTCGAAACTGCTTACGTGAATACCTGCAGCGGCTGACTTAAGGTTATCTATCGTCGAGGGTTTCTCCGTGGGCGCTGGAGCTTGGTGGGATGGAATTTGTAGTGGTTGAACCTGCAGAGGCTGAACCTGCTGCTGCGGTGGAACTTGCTGTTGTGGAACTTGTTGCTGCGGCTGAGTTTGTATCGGAGTCGAGAAATTGGGAGTCGTAAAAGCAGGATTCTGCGACCAAGGTGCTACTGTCACCGGGCTGACTCCTCCGCTGGGATTTGGTTGGAACTCGGCCGACCTCCGAGAGCTGCGCTCAGGTATCGCTGGACTGTTGTCAACTGGGCTTGGAGCAGAAACAGCGTCTCGTGGTGGGATAACGCGACGCCCAGGTGTCTCCAGACTCTGACGGCGACCTGGAGGCCCAAGACTCGATTGCCCTACCGGTGTCGGCTCTGACTCCGGCAGTTTAGGTGGTACGACAGGTGTCGCGGCATCTTGGTTGCTTGGAGTTGGTAGTTCCGTAGGCGCACGAGGCTCTTCAATGGTCGAAGTCGTCCCGTTGGCGTTAGTGACAGTCGTTGTAGTCGTGGTCGTAGTGGTAGTTGTCGTTATCGTCTGTCCCGTGTTGGGGTTCGTGTGCGTCTCCTTTCTAATGGTCGGACTGGTCCAAGAAGTTGGCTCCTGGGTCTCTGGAGTCTTGCCATTGCTAATCTTGGAGTCGCCTCCTGTCGTCGTGAGAGAATTGTTTTGCTCGCTGCTACCATACGTAGAATCACCCTCGTTCCCCGCAGAGAAGTCAGGAATCTCTGGGCTCTTGGGCTTGTCTTTGTCTTTGTCCTTGGAGCCAAAGACCTTTTTCCACTTGGAGCGCTTCTCCTTTGGATCTTCCATGTTGGCAATTGATGATGATTGCAGATACCAGCGGTGGGAGAGGCCTCCCCGTTTAATAAAGCGTCGTCATGATGGCTGAAATGCAAGGTAGGGCCCAAATCAAGCTTGCATGGGTGAATGCGCAGTATGACGGTAGATGAGATCATCAATGAGCCGCTCCCGCACTCAGCCACCGCCGATCTTGAGGGGATTGGGTAGGGCGCGAGGGGAGTGTGGCGTGAGCTGTCATCGATTCAGATTAATCATAATTGTTTAACAGGTCGAGGCAATGTTTTGGTCGAATTATGATAGAGCTGCAACAGCGTAAAAAAAGCCGGCTTGATGCTCCGTCTAACGGCAAAATTAACGTCTTGACTGTGGCTGATCGAGCTTGTAGCATGCAACCCGACAGGGGGAATAACGCGGGGTGATTTCATTCGGATTACTGAATTGGGATGACTCTGGCGTCTGGTGTCGACGACCAGGGACTCGATGTGGACGGCGGCATCTAGCTTGAGATTAATATGTTTTGTAAGGGACAATTTTACTTGCTATCAGGAACCTGTTGCATGGATCGCTTGAGGTCATCGGCCGTTAGCCGAATTTCGCTTTCGTAGCCAGTTCCCTTTCGTAAAAGTCCAAGTCCAAGTCCAACTTCCAACCAACTATGGGCCGATGTCTACAGAGCCGAAGACACATGTACAAGCCAGTGAATAGCTTGAGTGACCTCAGCAACTGTAAATCCACCGAACTAGATAGTTCAAAGCTGTTCCGGGTTGACAACGCTTTGTCCTCTCTTGAACTGGACAGCTCATGCTCGGACTCGGCAGAACAAACTATCAATTAATTATTGTTGCAATGAATTCTATTGTGATACGCTTGCTGTTCGCGATACGAGCCCTATTATCCCACGTCCACTCATGTTTCCAGAACATCAAAAACTCCCAGAGTTAATATATCCAAAGCTGTCCTTGAACAACAGCTACTTGTTCCCCCTTGTCTACTTGCTCACCGCATCTGAGCACCATTATCCTCAGACGTTCAATGCGGTTCCTCGCACAGCAGGTGAGCAAGTGCTCGGAACACGATGCCGCTTTGCACTCACTCTCAACTGCATCAACTCAGAACAGTAGCTCCCACTCGTGATCAACCATTATGTTCCAAAACACCACACGAACATCCCATCCGGTGAATGCAACCGCTTGGGTATAAAGTCCTCGGAATTTCCGTCTCTGGAAAGTTTCTCTCCAACTCACACCACCCGCAAACACAACATCACAAGATCTACAGATCTCTACATCTCTAGATCTCTCTACCCTCACAATCAACGAAAACAACAACCCCAACTCACAACATCAACTCACCATCCTCAAGACACAATGTCTTCCACCACCTACAACCCCGCTGACCGCCAGGTCCTCGACATTGGCGGTTCCAAGCTCGATTTCTCTTTCGAGAAGCAACTCCCCCTGGCTTTTGCCCACAAGGCCGACTTTCCCAAGGAAGTTGCCTACACCACTGCGATGGACAAGTGGTATGACATCGCTGACAATAGCTATCAGACCTCTGATGAGATATCTATCATCGAAGCCACTGCTAAGGAAGTTGTCTCTCAGCTTCCCTCTGGCACCTCCATCATTGATCTTGGCGCCGCCAACTCGAAGAAATTCGAGCCCTATGTCCGTGAGTTTTTGGCTCAGGGTAAGGAGTGCACCTACGTTGCTCTCGACATCTCTCAGTCCTCTCTGAACTCTCACCTCGCTAACGCCAAGAAGACCTTCCCTGGTGTCAAGACCGTTGGCCTCTGGGGCAGCTTCCAGGATGGTGATGCCTTCTTCCACAACATCCCCGGCGCTCGCCTTTTCCTCTCCCTTGGATCTATCTTCTACAATGCTCCCGACGGCATGTGCAAGGATCGTTGCGATGAATTTCATCGCCACCTTTCCACTGCCGATCGCCTCATTGTCGGACAAGATGGTCCTTCCGAGACCGAGAGCGTGAAGAGCCACGCTTCGTACAAGACTACCCAGTACGATGCCTTCTTCACTGCCTACCTCGAAGGTGTTCAGGGTCATGCCGGCATCGTCGCCAACCCCAAGTCTGCTTGGTCCATCGAAAGCTGCATGGACAAAGCTATGCACTTCTTCAACGTCACCGCCGAACACGACATGGTCTGCACCAAATTCAGCAACTTCCTCGTCAAGAAAGGAGCTACCTACATGATGTTCCCCTCTTGGAAGCGTGGTGAGGCTGAGATCCACGAGATCACCAACAAGCAGCACCTTGCTATCAAAACCCTCGGCAAGGCCGCAAACTCTGGCATGCGTCAGTACCTCATCCAGGCCGAGTAAATACTCCGCCGCACCACCACCTTTCCTTTGTTGTTTTCACTTCATGGTTGAGAATCGGGGAGACTAATGTCCCCACGATCTCAACTTGTCCGGGTTGATCCTGTAGACTTTCGCACATCACAGTCTAGGCTGTATAGCTTGTAGACTTTAGATTGCGCTCCGGGTTCAGACCCTTAGAGATAGACTTGCGATGGGCAGCATTAGACTAGACCTGCCAAAAACAAAAAAAAATAGAGTGGTTTACTTAGGCCAATTGTTCCTTGAATCATGACTGTGACCAACTTGTATGTTTCTATCTAACGTGATAACCCAGAAATCTTGTTCTTGATCGACATGTTCATCCCTTACCGAAACATCGATCATCCCCTCATAAATCTTTGCCTACCAAGCACATTGTGGCTTCTTCCAAGGGAGACTAAATCAGCATCCCGAACCTTGCGAGTATAGAGTCACATTCTCATCTGCTGCATCAGACTCAAGTTTTCCACGATGAGGAAGCCATGGCGTGGTATGGTCTTGTAAAGGGCGGAAAGCAGCTCAATCGAGAATAGTGTCCTGGTGCCACCCGCCAAATCGAATCCTGGCCAGTAGAGCGATATGGCGCAAGCAAGCACTAATCATCACGAATCCAAGACCTTTGCCAGCTGTGTCAAGAGAGAAAATACATGATACCTACTTCCCTGTTTCCTGCTTCTCGACAGCTGTAGTACCATGTCCTTCTGGGGTAAAAAAGGGCAAGCAGCCGGGCCGCTCCGTTCCTTAGCGCGCCTTGCATTCCAACCATCCGGCAATAACGGTTTTTGCCAAGGCCCACGACCGGCTACTTTAGTCCATCTCCTTTTTCGAGGAGGGGCTATGGCAGGTTGGCTGAATCAATGGCACAGGAGTATATGTCATATCAGCGACGGTATGTGTGATATTCGGAGTTGTTGCCAGATACTTTCTCCGAATGCGTTGAACACGGGAGGAATGGTCCGGATCTCCTTCGATCCATCTGAAATCACACCATTTCTGGTGGCTGGCTGTTTTGGCTAAAGTAGGGGGTGACCAGCGAGTGGCAATGAGCTACACGAGGCTTGTGGCTTTATGATACCTTCAGTATACGACACTATAGTCCAATATGATCATCTCTGATACCTGTAAAGTTTCTCTCGTCGAGAAGTCACATACTCACTGATTACGACATGAACTCCTTGAGACTTCACATGTGCTAGCAACTTTTGTGAACTTTCAAGTCATTTACATCAATCCTACTCCTCCGCCATCTATAAAAGCTCGACTGCCCGTCTCCTAAGCTCAGCCATCAACAGCACTCAGAACATCATCTCTACAACATCAACCAACTTTTTACTTATCCAAATCTATATCCACCTCGCAACAATGGCCACCCCTTCCGCCCCACTCGTCCCCATCCCTGCTAAGGACCTTCATGCCACCTACCACAGTGCGGAGGGTTACCTTGAACTGAAGGCCGAGGGCGAAATCCCCGGCCAGTACTTCGGTGTCGCTATCCATCGTGAGACTTGGCTCGGAGGCCTTCGATTCTCGTTGAATGGTGAATTTGATCTCCTCCCTGCTGGTACCAAGCCTCCGCCACCCCAGAAGTTGGACACCACTCTCAAGGTTTGGATCAATCTACCAATACTTCATTTCAACAACAAGAGTGTCATCTTTGACACTGCCGATGGCGATTATGAGATCAAGATCAAGTACACCGATCTCCCAATCCCGTTGGAGCCTGGCCCCGTTATCTCGGGCAGCAACGGCACTAAGGCTTCTTCCGGTGATCAAGCCAACAACAACCAAGCCAACGGGAACAATGTCACCGGAGATGTTCTGACCCCTATCAAGTTGTGGATGCCTGCCGAGGGTAGACACTCCATCACTGCTCGGATCCCCGCAGTGGAGGGCCCCCTTGACCGACCGATAGTCAACATCTCGTTCAAGAAAGATTTCATCAAGATCGTCGATGCTAGCATCAGGGAGGACTTGATCACCTGGGAGATTGAGTGGGCCAAGAATCCCACCGGCGAAGGCCAGAACCCTCAGTTGGTCGACGTCATTACTGTCGTCCAGGACACGCGTTTCGGTGGCATCACAAAGACCATCCGCATTGTTCAGCCGTACAGCGTCCACTTCTTTGTTCTTTAAAGAGGTGTTACAATGATACATCTATCAGATGATGCGGATTGCGTCAAGATCTCCACGGATCTCCAGCATCTTTAATTCTAGCATGGTCGTCCCCAGGAACTACGCGGGTGCGGCCAAGACTTGGTTATCATTGATTAGTTCAGCTCAGACTCAAGAACCATGAATTGATCATCAACTTATTTAATAAAGTCCTCAGCGCCACGAGTTGGCACATGACAGTGATTTATGAATGCCACCTCTAATACTAAAGCACGGTGTTTCTGTCCATTACTGATCAAATACCTTGCCTGGGTTCAAAAGCCAACTAGTTCATGTGAGTAAAAGCCAAGTATAACACGGGAACCATCTTACTGAGGATCAAGCGTCTCCTTGAGCGCCTTCATGACTCCAATTGTTGCTGGGCCAAGCTCCTTCTGGAGAGAGTGCTACATGACTTTGGTCAGAATGCAGAGAACAAGTCCTAAATACCAAGCACTAACCTTTTTACCGAGTCCAATACCATGTTCACCTGACACAGTACCCTCCATCTTGAGAGCACTAACCATCATCGAATCAACGCAGTCTGATACTGCCTTACGCTGTTCATCCACATCCGGGTTATACATGACAACCTGATGGAAATTTCCATCACCCACATGGCCGAGAACACTGTTGAACAGGCCCAACTTGCTCGCTCTTTCTTTCGAGAGTTCTGCATACAAGTTAGCCAGCTGTTCTTCTGTAGATGAAAATTATAGCAGACCAATTAGCTCTGCCATTCTAGACAACGGAACTGCAACATCAGTTGACCAGACCTGTGTTCCCTCAGGCCTGACTGCAAGATTGGCCCACAGAGCCTGCTTTCTCGCAGACCAGAGAGACTGCATCTGCTCCTCTGTGCTAGCAGATTCGAATCGGTGGCAGCCATTTTCCTTGGCAACATTTTGGGCCAGCCGAATGCT
The DNA here is from genome assembly GCA_013266205.1 of Fusarium decemcellulare. Lineage (NCBI taxonomy): Eukaryota > Fungi > Ascomycota > Sordariomycetes > Hypocreales > Nectriaceae > Fusarium > Fusarium decemcellulare. Next base: position 127,936 of record JAAGWO010000109.1, read on the forward strand.
ATCTTTGACGGTATTTTTCGAGCCGGAAAATCTGCCTTTATCAGTATATAATACGCTTGCTTATTCGTAAAGGCACTTACTTCAGGAACAGAGTCGGGCTCTCTTCCCACATCCTCCCGCCGGCTCCCCCACTCTTATTAATAACCTTCATCTGCACATCATCCATCAACTCTAGAGCAGCGAGCGGCACGCCGCGCCGCATCATTTTAAAAGCGGCATCGGCAGCCTCTTTAACCGTTGAAAAGGTAACCGTCGCCACGCTAAAGCTTTCAGGTATTATGGCCAACTTCAAGGTTGCTTCTGTAATAATGCCCAGAGTACCCTCAGACCCGGTAAAGAGGCCGGTTAGGTTATATCCAGCTGATGTCTTCCGGGGCCGGCGCCGGGTCTTGATAATGGATCCATCTGCTAGCACCACAGTGAGATTGACCACATAATCCTTCATGGTTCCGTATCGCATCGCATTTGTCCCACTGCAATTAGTCGCAATCATGCCGCCTACCAATGCAGTCGGGCTAGGATCCAAAGGTAGAAAAAGGCCGCTGCTCTTAATCTCTTCATTCAGATTAGTCCAGTTGACGCCAGCCTGGACAACAACATCCATGTCTTCTGGGTGGAAAGCAACAATCTTATCCATGCCCGACAGATCGATGCAGATGCCAGAATGTGGAGAGCTAAAATTGCCTTCAACGCTGGATCCTGCACCATAGGGAACCATTGGAACCTTGTACTTTGTGCAGATGTGCGCGATGCCAGATACCTGTTCAGTGGACATGGGCCGAACAATGGCTGCTGGGCGCACATCGGTGTTGGAGGTTGACCACTCAGAGTAGCCATGCTCTTCAAGGTCATGCTCATCAACACTAACGGCGTCGCTTCCTAAGAGTTCCCTGATTTCGTTGATCGCCTATTAATCAGTATTTGTCCTATCTTGTCGTGTAGCACAAGCTTACCTTGGCTGTTGTAGCCAGGTCGGCATATTTGGCCCCAGACACAGTTTGCCTACCGGTTTCTTTCCACCTCGGAGTAGACGCTTCTGTCGACGTTTGGAATAGACCGAGAGTTATAGACGCGGTGGCGAGCCCTCCTGCAATTGCCCCTGCCAGTGCATAGCTAAGCGGCCGTTGATGATTGTTCGGTGAAGACGAGGACCACCGTGTTCCCAGAGGCTGCTTATAGCCCCTCATCCGAGGTAACCGATGCGGCCGTATGGCCAATGACAATTTACAAGACCTCATCATCGACATGGCGGTGGATTCATATGTATTCAAGTTTGCTAAAGGACAAGTATTCTGGCTCCTTGGATATGAGTCTCACTTTGCTCGGCTTGATGCTTGCCGAGTACAACCGGTAATAGATAATCCGGGGGCGGAGCTATTCCGGGTCCCCGCATTTTCGGAAATCTGGGGACAAGCCGTCCGGTCTCGGGTAACTAGCATCGTCCCGCCAGGATGCAAAGACGACGAGAATGACTTATTTACCTACACTTCCACAACTCCACTAAAATAACTTATTAGGTTGAGGTTGATCCAAGCTTAGTAAACACAATTAAATCGGCGTGGTGTAAAATCGTCGCGATGAGGCGGAAAGCAATTGATGCACTGGCCATTCGTTGAACGTCTAGTTGGGATGCTTTGAAGAGGCAAATAATAGGCCGTGTCGGGGACTCATCATTTTTGACGAGGCAGCTCATTGCTACCATTATCAGGCACATCGCCAGAGTGTGGAATACTAGGACAATATTCTAGTGGCACCTCGTAAATGTATGTTTATCTATAATTGCTGTACAGGAGGTAGGCCAATGTCTAGAATGGGCCCTAGCCCTTGCGCCTAGAATCCTCAGGTCGATCCACCGTCTCTCCGTAAATCTGCGCGATCATGTCTTGGATATCATCCTTTTCTGTCGCAGTGGTAGGCTTGTGCGAGATGCGCGGCTTGGACTCCTCCGCCTCCTTTGCTGTGTTCTTGAAAATGGGAAACCCGAACCTGCGAGGCGCCCCCGAGAACCCGAAGGAAAGAGATGCCCCCGGTGGTGATGTCTCCTCGACAGAGCCCTGTGCCGTATCTCCCATAGAGTCTGCGATAGGATCCTCAACAGTGTTCCCGAGGGCGTCATTTGCCGTGTCTTGTACAGCGTGCTCAGCGGCGTCCTCGACAGCGTCCTCGATAGCATTCTCGGCAGTGTTCTCGGCAGCGCCCTCAATAGGATCCTCGACAATGTCCCCCACGGCGTCATTTTTAGTGTCTTCCGCAACGTTCTCGGCCACGTCCTCGGCAGCGTCCTCGACGAGTTGCTCGACGGGGTCCTTGACGGTGCGCGCAGATCCTTTGATCATATCCCCGTAAATATCCCCGAGGAGGTCCATGTACTCCTCTTGAGGTCTAACGACGGTACTCTTTGGTTCAGTCGGCGGTTTAACCTCGGTACCGTCCCCTGGCGTGCCCGTGATAGCTTCGTCTTTGTCAAGCGCTGATGGGATCGGCGTTTCCATGGACGGATCATACAAAGGGTTTAGGGGACCTCTGTCGGCTTCTACACCCAGTTGAGCCTCGAGCTCGGCTGTCTTGCTCTCGAGCCTCAGCAGCATCTCTTCTTGCTCGGCCCGATATTTCTGCTGCTCCATATGTAACTTCCAGAACTCTTTTACCATACTGTCCGGCATTGGCCTGCGACAGTCAGCGTAGTCATGCACGTCCAACACTTCGTAGGTTCTCGCGGCGATGGCTCTTTCTCTTACTGATATAAAGATGGCTTCGAGGACGAGGTGCTTTTCGCCTCGTTCGGGACGCTGACCGAGTTTGTAGTGGACCCTTACCCAGTTTGGGTAGGTCAGGGGCTGTACAAGATCAGCATGAGGCGTTGCTCGTCGTACGGAGGGGACTTGCGTATAGGTACTTGGTCGTGACCGTGCGGAGTCTGAACCTCGCATTCCCTTTCCAAAGCAGCGCCTTGAACTCCGGGCTGGCCTTCTTTTTCAAGGTGACTATTTCGTTGAACCAATCCATGCGAGCCGCTTCGGCGTATCGGTGATAGACGACGCTGTTCACTCGGCCTGGGGGAGCGTTAGGGGTCGAGCGTCAATGTCATCGGGAAGCGCTGGTTACCCTGCGGGTCGGAGGTTAGCTGGGTGTATTGTCGAAGCGGCAATGCTCAACTCACGGTTCTATCCTGTTTCCATCAGAGTTAGCGGCCGGGAGATGCATGGCGAGGTATTCTGGAGACTCACCACGTCGCCCCAACCCACTGCTTGGGGAACCCCCTCCAGGGCGGGGAGAAAGCCCTCCAGGCCGCAGAGTAGCTGGCGCCATTTTGGCTTGACGGCCAATTCCACGACCCTCGCGTCGTGGAACTGCCTTGGCTGCGGGGCCGTAGTCTTGAGCGCGTCGACACGTTTTATGAGGTCGATAAGTCGTTTCGGGTAGTTTAATGTCACGTAGTCTGGGGCAGACGCGTACCGTCGTATTGACGTCGCGGCGAGTGCGGGGGCCGGTCGAGCGAGTCGCGCTGCTGTCGCTGAGCAGCTTGGGAAGCGTGGTATTCGTGTGCTCGCGGACATGGCGGCGTGCGCGTCGAGGAAGAGGAGGGCGTTCGTTTGCGAAAGCGCATTTGCGGAGGAAAGAAACAATTCTGAGGTTCGGTTTGGAGATGGATGGCTGGCGACGGGCCAATCAGCGTGCGTCCAGCACGATACGTCATATGCAAGGGACTGGCAATCACGTATCCAAAAAAGAAACTGAAAAAAAAAATAGATAATTAATATCTAGGTTGGCAATCTTGAAGCTTTTGTTGGTCGCTGTGGTATATAATTGATCACCTTAGCTCAGCCGTCGCTGCTTCAATGGCTTCCTCCAGCCCCGTCTTCCCTCGCACAACATCGACTTCACTCGGCTTAGACACATCCTTTTCGGCGATCCCTCCAGGCAAAAAGCTGGTCGCCATCTCAACCCACTCATCGATGATTTGAGAAGGAAAGACCTGGGCGTAAAATGATGCCAGATCTTTTTTCTCGACAGCCTTTATAGCCACCCGCTCGCCCAGCGCCTGAGAGAACGCGTGTCGAACATCGAGCGGAGTATACGGCTGCGGGCCGTGGAGCTCAAAGATGTAAGGCTTAGTTGGAGGTGCTGAATCCTTGATGAGCTCGGTTGCAAGAGTGTGGCCAATGTCTTTGACCGCAACCATGGCAACCTCGAAATCCAGGGGCGTGATGGTTGAGAAGAAAAATGGATCTTCGCTTTTGAGAGTTTCTAGACTCATTGTCCAGTTCTCCATGAAATACGCACACCGAACAAAGATAATCTCGGGTACATTGGTGGACTTGAACACTTGTTCGGCAGTATTGTTCGTCTTGAGCTCGCCCTGGGATTCATCAGCCGAGCATCATGGCCGTGGTGTTTTCTACATACTACCCCCTCAGAAAACTCAGCGCCCATGCTGGACAGCAGCACAAGCCTCTTTACGCTGCCGGATTTCTCAACAGCATCTCGCACATTCTTGGATACGAGGTTCGAGTGGGCGACTATATCGCGACCATCAAAGACGGGCGGAGTGATTGCAAGGACGGCATTGGAACCGGCAAAGTCTAGTGATGAGGCATCCGATACATCCGCTCGCACAGCTGTAAAATTGGTGCGGCTCTTGAACTCACTAGGCACTTTATTGATGTTGCGATAAAGTGCCTCTACCTTGAGAGACTCATTTTCGAAGGAAAGCAGCGAACGGATCACGGCGGCGCCCGTCTTGGTGCTCGCAGGAGCAATAGTGACTTGCATGACGGTTTTTTGATCGTGATGGAGATAATGTTGGGTGACTGTAGAGTACGAAGCTGGATGCCCACATATGGATCCCAGCACGCCAACATCACGTGGAAGTCGAATGATCAATGTCTTCACGGTCTTTGCACAAAACCGAGTTGAGGCTCGTGAATATCTTCACGTTGCAGCCACATGACGTCACCCTATTTTTGGTCAACCCGTATGCTCAGATTCTAAAGCATGATCCGAGCCCTTCAGGAAAACACTGGGTTACGAGAACACGCCTAATGAATAGGGCGGAATCGACTTCAGCAGCCGGCATTATTAGCAGAGAAATCAGACAACAACGAAATGCACCTTCTGGCCGTCAATGACAGTCACTAAAGGAGGGGTCTCTGGCCAGCTACAGCGCCAATCCAATACAAAGTGACTCCAATTAGATCGAGCAACAAATGAATTTTGGCTACGTCTTGATAGTGGGCTGACAGCCTGACAGACTATCTTTCGATTATTTAACAGCCAAAACAACGTTCAAACAACCCCTCGTCCTTGGTGTTGTGGCTGCGTCGCAAGTGGTGATGACAGCCTGGCTTCCTCTGCCTGCATTACCATGATTCTCATCTGGGGTGCCATGATAGCTACCCGACGATTCCGTCATCGGATCCGGTGAGCCGAGCAATCAGTAAGAAGTACCCATATGCTTTGATGGGCTGAGTACATTACTTGATGTACCTATGTGAAAACAAATTGGGTAGTGCTACTTTGCCTAGCTCAGCCTATAGACTGGTCTACTGAGACACGTGCGAGTCCCGTCAGGGAGTCAACTCCTACTTTGGCTATCCACCGTGCCTGTAACAATAAATCCCACTTGATCTGCAGCACGCTTGTAGCTAGAAGCATGGCTTGTTTTGCTTGCAGGCACCACTTCAGCTGTAAACATTCTGCTGCACTATTCTTCATTCAGTCATTCATGTCTCAGAACCCCGCAGCTCGTCACACCGACATCGATTATTGCGTCGTCCTAAATATGATCGACATCCATGGAATCAGGGTTGATCTTCACTCGCCTGCTCCATTCGTCATTTCAGCTCTTGACAGGCGGGCCCACCCGCCAGATCGATTGGCTTTCTAGATCTGGCACTTCAGGTAGACCCGCCGATAGTTCGGCAGCTAAAACGCGACACTGGGTTAGCTGGACCAAACATGTTCTAATGTCACCACTTTTTGACGTAGGGAGGTGCAGGGATTATGACGTGTCTGACTGGGAACTTTAATTCGAGTGTACAATCTCGCAATGGGTCAGCAATCAGCGCGCCAGCTTGTCATAGCTACTGCTCCTCTTTCATCATCTGATTGCTGTGATTGCTGCAGATTATTGAGATCGTGTTGGTATTATTCAACCTTGAGCAGCTTAGGCTCCTAGATACAATCCAGCCAGTATCATCCTGTCGACCTATCCCTAGATTTCCTCAATTTCAAGCGCCCCCAGCCCCTTGTCCTCGTCATCAATAGTCGAAGCAATTGTCGGAAGATCAGAGGGGCTTAGTATCTGGAATAGGGATCCATCAATAGCGTTGTGGAGGTAGAACTGGTTACCCCCGACCTGGAAGAGTACCATGGCCTCTCCCGTAAACGGCTGCATGCCAAAGAGCGGCTTAATTTCACCGTCAATGCCACGTCCCCTAACCTCGTCGACGATGTCGCCGTTTTCACTCCAACGCATATCGCCGCCAATCTCCTCGTAATCATTTGTCCATGCAGTTGGGGGCGGGACCTTCATCCAGCTGGTCAGTCACATATTTACATAACGGCATTCGGAATAGATTAGATGGAAAAAGAGTTACCTCGGTGTCAGTCACGAGCCTCCCGTTGACGACCTTAAGATTATTGCTCATATTGGGCGACTGTGATGTGAATGGATCGGGTGAGCAGTGGTGCTTGACGTGTTGAGCGGGGTTGGAAAAGGATGATTATGATGGCTGAGAGAGAACGACTTGCTGTACCTACTTATATACACAGCGCCCGACTCCACCGACGACGTCATTGAGAGTCTAGCTGGAGCTGAAGCAGTACAAGTAAGTACATCTAAGATTGAACCTACCTAGGAGGAGCTGCTCATTGGCTGATCTAACCAAAATGAGATTATGAAAGTACTTCGCTTGTCAAAACGGCCAACAAAGTCTCTAGCCTCGTTGAGTTATAAAACAATAACTTATGGTAGATAGATAATTTATTATACATAGGACTATTTTCCACTCATTAATTACTAAGGGTTAACATGAGAAAAGTAGTGGCGAACGTGATGCTGAGGACGTGGGAAGCAGCGATGAATGCAAAGCTAGATATTAATTGCTAACAGATACCGTCGCTGGCCTAATCATCTCCGGCTCGGGAATACAAAATGTAGCGAGGGTACGCCGAATGAACAGGCTGGACTTGATAAGGCTTCAGCAGACGGTCTCATTGGCGGGGAAGTGAGACAACGACAGAATACACATTCTGGCCGCCAATGACATTTACCAAAAGGAGCGGTCGCCTTGCTGCGTTACCAACCGCGACGCCAATCCAATGAAAACATGACATTTTGACTGCGACCCACCTGAGGATGCTCCAATGAAATTGAGCAAAAAACGAATTTTGGCCAGGCCTTCATATTGGGCTGACGGCTGGCGGGATATTTCACAATTATTTAAGAGCCAACGCCCTCACGCAGCTTCAAACGCAACTACTTAACTCGAAAGTCAACAACCACACGATATCGACAGACAGACAGTCTTTCTCAGCAGACTTTTTGTTCCTTCATTGACACCATTTCTCCAGCCGAATCCTCAACCATGCCCCAGGCACCAAGAATTCCAAAGGCTGCATGGGAAGCCCACAAGGACCTCATATGCTCCTTGTATCTCGTTGAAGATAAAACTCTCGACGAGGTCATTCGGTTCATGGAACAGAAGCATGGCTTTCGTGCATCGTAAGTCCTGCTGTGAATTTGTATGAGTTACGGCGACTAATGTCATCCTTAAGAAAGCCACAGTACATCCGCAAACTCACAGTCAACTGGAAGCTGCGAAAGAATTCCACAAAGGAAGAATGGGAGCAGGCTAATACCCTGGTTTCAAAACGACAAGCAGAAGGAAAACCGACTGAGCTGATGATGAACGGTGTAATGATACTGAGCAAGAAGAAGAAAAAGGAGATGAACAGATACAAAACATCCCAGACTGAACAATTGTGTAAGCGGCTCAATTTGTATAAAGTGAACGGACACTGACATCTATCGAGCCGTGCTAACGGACATATCCGAATCCATCGTTGTTTGGACACCATCGCCAGTCGACAAGCCACTGATTTTGCGGGCTACATTGCCTTGGTTTCAGTTTCAGAACATTTTGGGTCATCTTGGTAAGTGACCATTAATACGTATCTTGTGAACTGTGGACTGATTGATTTAGGCCTTGAAGGCAGCGTCGAAGTCAATTTGGACAAGATCGCGGGTTCCTTTCACCAGTTCGACGCATCTAAGATGCCCTTGTTTGACGTCGGCTCGGAGCATCTAGGTCTGCAAAAGGCCCTACCTCAGATTCTAACATCACTTGATGAGCAGTTACCAGTGAACCATGGTTGTAAAAATCGCCTCGAAGTCCCGGAAAGCTCTAGGTCCGCAACATGGGTGCGGTTTTTCTACACTCTTGCTTTTCTTTCAACGAACGGGCTGGTTGATGGAAACCCGATATATCAATTCTTGCGGATGGCCATGTCCAGTAATGGCTTGCTCGAAGGGCTAAAGCAGGTACTGCAGGTCAAGGGATCAACGGCCAAAATGCTTGGGGTGCAGTTTCTATTCTGCACACTCAAGATTGAATCAAAACAAAGCCTCGAAATCACTACATTTCTGCTCGAACAGGGAGTAAACCCAAACAGCGTGGGTCCTAGCCCACCCATTGCGAGAGGCTCTGACTTGTGGACCGCTCTTCAAACAGCCGTATGGCACAACAACGGACCCGCTGTGCAGCGTCTCCTGGAATACAAAGCCGACCCAGACGTGTCAGTACGATCGTCTCTTTTGCCACCCGCACTTTTCCTGGCAATAATGTTTCGTGACACAAGCTCCATTGCGCAGGCTTTTATTGATGCAGGGGCGAACGTGAACATTTGGGACGGGAGGCTGAAGTTCAGCACACCACTATCATGGGCTGTCGAGAACGGCGACGTTGCACGTGTGCGTCAACTGCTACAAGTAGGAGCTGATCCTAACTACATTGATGCAAGATCTCTCTCAGCTCTGCATCACGCAATCAAGCTCGGTCATGCTACTATAGTCAGTTCATTGACTGAAGCTGGAGCAAATCCAAACATGTTTCAGGACGTCGAGACTTCGAGAGCTTTGATGAAAGCTATCAAGCGCTGTTTTCTAGAGTTAGGATGGAGATACCGTGATGGACCACTGCAAACCCCCCTTCAAGCAGCAGTTTCAAGGGGTAACATTGGCATCGTTCAACATTTAGTGAAGGAAGGTGCAATTCTCGACGGACTCATAGATCTGAGCTCATGCGACGGTATTTGCGGACTTCAAAACCCCACTACCATGGCACGTTCCCCCTTGGGCATTGCTATCTGCGACGGAGAATACGACATAGCCGAATTCTTGTTACAGGCAGGTGCAGACATCAACTTTCAACACCCAGAGCTCCCAAGCCCACTGCAGTCTGCATGTGGGTTGGAAATATCGGAAGAGAAATCAAGAACAGTCGAACTGCTCTTGAAATGGGGAGCAGAGATCGACGCGCCACCCAGCGCTGAAAGGGGAAGAACTGCCCTTCAAGCTGCTGCTGAGGTTGGGGACTACGATCTAGTCAAGGACCTACTCTTGAGAGGTGCTCGTTTGGATGTACCAGCAGCGCAGAAGGGGGGTGTGACAGTTTTGGAAGCTGCCATAAAATCTGGCCGCATCGATCTTGTGAACTTTCTACTCTGTTCCCTTCAAGCACCCTATCTGGATGTTCAAAGTTGTGCAGGACATGGAATGCTTGAGGCGGCGGCAGCTTCAGGCAATGTTCAACTCTTGAATATGGTTCTTGAGACTTATTTTAGTCTCAATGTTCAGGATTTAAACAAGTACAGCACACGGGCCTTCAAAGCTGCTGTCAGCAAAGGCTCTGTGAGCGTAGTACAGCGACTCTTTGAGGTTGGCGCAAACATCAATGCCACAGGGAATGCTTGCTCTATTCTTTGCAAAGCAATCTCTGAGAGAAATGAGGAAATTGTTAATCTGCTAATTTCCAAGTTTATTGACCTAGGCCTGAGCCTAGACGATACTCTTCCCGGCGACGAGACACCTCTCTGGACCGCGGCGCGCGACGACAATGCAGGTACGGTGAAACGCTTGATCAGGGCTGGTGCTACTATCGACCGGCAATTTTCATGCAACTGCAGAGATTGTTCTGACTTGAAGGTCAAGAAATATGCAACTGCCCTAGGATATGCGACCGACCTAGAGCACAGATGCACAGATTCCCTAATACAAGTCCTCCTTGACGCAGGAGCAGACGTCAACTCTTATGGCCAAGGACTCCGCGGACCACCACTTGTATCTATTGCCTGGACCGGGGAGGAATCAACCGCAAAGATCCTCCTTTCTTATGGGGCAGACCCGAATGGGCGCCAGTGGCAGAACGGGAACACCGTCCTGGACTGGGTTTTTATTAATCGTCGTTTTAAACGTCTGTTTCCAATCGTCAAGCTACTTATCGAACATGGCCTTGATGTCAATGCGCCATGTCACTGGGGATATCCGCTTCAGCAAGCTATACAACTGCACGCTGACGAAGATAGGCCTCGGCGCTTTTGGGCAGACGAGTCGATTCGAATTAGTCAACTACTCCTTGACGCTGGTGCTGACGTCAATGCGCCCGCGACGGAGCGTGCTCCAATGATGGCACTTCAGAGTGCAATCGATCAAAAAGTTGGAGTTTTGATCGATTTGTTTTTAAACGCAGGTGCCAACATTCATGCGCCCGCGTTTCCAAACAGGGGGAAAACTGCTCTGCAGGCTGCAGCCAGCACCGGGAATCTCCAGTTGGTCAAGAAGCTTATTGCTCAAGGCGCAAACGTGAACGCTGAGCCGGCCGAGAAATTTGGTGCCACAGCTTTACAGTTTGCAGCAATGAGTGGGAATGTCAATGTGGCTATTTATCTTCTCGAGAATGGAGCATTGATCAATGCACCAACGGCTCAACACGAGGGAAGGACTGTCCTCCAAGGGGCTGCCGAGCACGGGCGACTGGACATGATTTATATGTTGCTAGAAAATGATGATGACCCTGACACAGTGGAGGAGCGATGTCAAGATGCAGCAAAATTCGCCGAGGCTGAATTGCACCCCGAGATCGCCGAAATGTTGAAAGGATACAAGAGACCATGGTAGCTGCGAGTGAAACGGACGAGGCGTTAGTAAAGAATGTATTTATAGGGCAGGGAGCGCAGATGGGTATCAAATTGAAGTATAAACTTCCACACACGAAACTCCCCCCGTCATCTGCCACATCTACCTAGGGGTAAGTCGGGACATTCCAAGCCTCCTCCCTGGGATAAAAGTTCGATACCAAGGGTTTCGCTATCGTGAATCCATCAAACAAGAACAGAAACTAGCATCACCTAAGCACAAGGCGGATCGAAGAGTAGCTTTGAAAGGTCATGATCAAGTCGAGGTTAAATATTTACTCCAGGCTAATGCTCTCAACCAAACTGGCACGCACTCGCGATGTCAAGGCTGATGTATGTACATTGAAGATATCGTACAATGAACCCTCGTTGCTCCACCGCAGATTTACCTCCTCACATTGTGAACGTTGTGGACACTGTTGGCACGGCTAGCCGAAGGTGTGCCTCGAGGCGTACCACGAGGGGTAACGCGGCTCTCACCAAAGAAGCGGTGCGAGTTGCTGTACTGTCGCGGATTTGCCGGACGTTCAACATCCGAAACACCTGCAGAGCCTAATACTGTTAGTTATAGTACTATACACTGATATATGCTCGACTTACTCCTACGCCTACTGTCATAGGCAATGCTGCCACGGCGTCCCTCCGCGGCCGTCTCTTGCCGCTCATCTGCCAACCGCTGGGCAAATGGCGACCTCTTTCGCAGAACTGGACCCTTCCAGTAAATGATGTAGACAGCGACGACGAGTACGAATGATATGCAGAAGAGAATTGTCGAGGCATACTCGAGGTTCTTGCCAGACGACTTGCCAATATTTTCGAAGAAGGGCGTGGCGGGGACTGTCAGGACACCAGCCAGGAAATCTCGAGCCCAGCCGTTGCCTCCAGTGGCAGACGCTGAATAGGGACCGTCTTTTCGTTGTTAGACCACAATCAAGAAGTTTCGACAGTATATACTTACAGGCGCAAATCATGTAATCGATGGTGGCCATGTAGATGGAGTAGTTGGCAATTCCAACGATAGCGGCAAAGATCATGGATCCAATCCAATGGATAGGAGGACCTTGGATGGTCCAAGCAAAGCCAATCAACCCAATAGGCAGACAAGGGGCGGTGTAAAGCAAAAACCACAGTCGAGACTCGTACTGAGCCCGTTCATCATCAGGCTTCTCCTTTCGCTCCTTAATATTCTTCCAAATAGCAGGGATGAAAGCAAGCCAAGCAACAAGATACCCAATACCGATCGGAATGAAAGCCAGCCCAATAGCCACAGTCGAAAAGTTCCACTGTGCGTACACGAGCGCAAACGACTGGATAAACATGAAGATCAGAGCATCAGAGAAACCAGAGAGCAGCGACAAAACGAGCACAATAGGCTCGGTGAGGAACATCTTGAAGGGGCGGGTCCATGTGATGAGAATCTCCTTGGCGGAGAAGCGGTCGCGGAAGGGGACCAGCTCGTCGGGACCCCAGACGTTGGCGTTGGTCTCCTTTCTGCGCTTCTTGGCGATGCGGTTCATGAGGATTGTGCTGCGGGTTTCGGGGACGGTGAAGAAGTGGACGATTTGGATGAAGCCACCCAGGATGAGCTGGATCCAGATGGACCATCTGCCACTCGTTAGTAATGCTTGAGGCCACGGAGGATAGCCACTTACCTCCAGTGAAGGTATTCTTCAGTGAAGCCACCAACAATAGGTCCGAGGACTGATCCACCGACAGACGAAAAGACGACATAGGCGACAGCATACTGCTGGTTATCCGCCTCCCACATATCGGCAATCATACCAAGCGTGACTGAACCACCAGCAGATGACAAACCACCGAGTGCTCGGCCAACCATGATGGAAGCAAAGTTGGGCGCAAGTGCAACTGGCAGCTGCCAGACATTGACCAAGAACAAAGAAAGCTGCATAATAGGCCAGCGTCCAAACTCCTCTGACCAGGGAGCCCAAAGCTCACAGCCAAAAGCGTACAACACCAAGAAAATCATGGCACCGCATCGTGCACCCTGAGCACTGACGCCAAACTCCTCCGATATACCAGGAATGGCATTGGAGTAGAGCGACGTGTTAAAGTTCATCGACACCTGGACCCAGAAGATGACGGTAAGGATGTACCACTTCTTCCACTTGGGGAACGAGAATCCCAGCTCCTCGTAGCAGTCGTCCTCTGTGATTTCGTACTTGTCGTAGGTGCCCAGCTTCTCGAGGCCGGCGCCATTGGCGTCGTGCACGTGCTCATCGCCGCTAGGGCTGTGCTCCGTTGTTGAGCCCTCTAGACGGGAGTTGGCGACGGCCAGGTCATTGTGGTTAATGACCTGAGGAGGATCTTCTGAAAACTGGGTCGGCATGATGTAAGAGAGAGCTGGTAAAGACTGCTCGTGCTCACATTAACTTCTCTCCCCAACTCTCCACGGGGACGCAGTTCTTATTTATTTAAAGCCGGGGATCATCACGGCAGCTAAGTGAAAACGAGGTGAACTAACAGGAAATCCACACTTGACATCACCGCACGTTGAAAGTGTGGTTCGTTTTCCATGGAAGCGCGGGAGACGGATGGTGTCGTGGGGACGGGGAGTGGAGCATCTCGAGCCGTTCTATCCGGCGGATTTGCGGTCGAGGTGAGACACCAGGAGATCACCTTCCCGGGGCGACTACGGGGGGATCAAGCTTACTCTTTCGTTTATTTCATTGTGCATGGACATGTTGGCAGGTCTGGGGTACATTGAATGACGTTGTTCTTTTTGACTCGTGTACAGCAAATTGTTCATTCTTTCGCCGCTGAATGTCAACGCTTTGCCCCCAGCCACAAGAGTTGAAGTCCGAATGACTCGGCCGACCGGCCGGACCGATTCGGCTAAGATTGAACAATGGGAAAAACCTCGCGATGACGTCGTGAAGCAACGCCAGTCCACAAAAGAGATGCCATGGGGAAGAAAAACTTTGTCAGAACCCGTCTCAACTCCAACTGGAATCCCCATGGTCGCGCGACCTTCCAGGCAGCACAATTCTTGATCTCCACAGGTCCCCACAGAAGTCAAAGGTTTGCTCGTCCTGTTTATTCCCATCAGAGTCTATTGCGTCACCGGGGACTTTTGGCGGCTGATCGACCCTGGCATGGGATGGGACGTAACCCACAAGCTTTTTGGCCCATGTGCCGCATCTTCTTGGCCCGGCTCGGCGATCAAGAGCCTCAAGCTCGGCACTTGGCAGACACACTTGACACCCCAAAGCCAAGAACCGGTTGAAGCCATTGACTTTGGCCAAGAGGCTGTCTCACTATAATTCTCCGTTGTTTCTTCTCAATATGCATATTCCCGCGTGCCCCACTGGAACCTCTCGTGAGCGACCGGGGGCTCCATTCTACGAGCCGGATTCCGATGCCAGCACGGGGCGCAGAGCACATTCCGCAGAGCCGCCACGCGAAGATCACGATGTCCATTTATCTACAACGCTGGAGCCTAAAGCGTTGTTTTTGATCATTTGCTGAACAGGAGACAATTAATTCGCGCGCCTTTTCTAGAATATGTCTCACTGGAGCATCCTTCGCTGTGCCCGGTTGATCAGCTAACTTAGCCTCGTCAGCGGAACGTTTCATTCGCGCTTGGTGCCACCCCGGTCTGAGGCACCGAATTCTCCGGAGGATTAATCACTGCCACATTAGGAAGATTAGAATCGGAGGTGCCGTTTCTTATTTGAAGCAGCGGGCTTTACAATCAGATACGTCACGTGAAGTCCATGGGTTAATTCTTTGACTACTAAGGTACCTACCCTATAGCTTAACGAAAAATTAACCACAGGTCATTTTCTATTGAAAGCCCATATATAGTACACATTAGCTGTAAACCGAATGTCAATTAAGAACAGTTAGATCGATTAATTTAAGTCTATAGTCCTCCAAATTCCATCCTGCGAAATCGTCTTGAACGTTGTTTGACAATAACGCTGCACTCAGCGTATCTGCTTTATGAATCAGGATGACTCGACGCTCTTTCAACACCCACTTCTATGTAATTCATCAAGTTGTTTCCGAAATCAACAGTGGTGGGAAGATCTGGAGACGTCTGCATGATACCATCGACCAAGAAGCGGACATGGTGGGTGCCAGGAAGAATGGGAATGGTGGCGGCGAAGCAATCAGGCTTTCCAACTCTATCTCCCCGACATGTGTCAGCACTTGAGGTAAAAAGATAAGACTTGCTGCATAGGAAATTTTTAGAAAGGCTCCTACTAACACTGGATGAAGCCGTTGTTTTCGACTCCATTGAAATATTGTGCCCGTCACGTACACTTTTTCACCACCACGTCGCCACTCGAGTTCGGTCAGGACAGTACGTCTTCCATTGTCAAGACGCCACTCCTCGTGCTCGTCTTCGCTCATGGAAAGGGGACTGTCGGGTTTTCGGACCGTGGGCAGGTCTTGGATATAACGTATCCTCGAGAACGCTTCTTCTTGGTTGGATTTTGAGGTAGACGGCATTGGTTTGATATCATTTGGATCAGTGGGTAATCGTTGAATAAAAATTTCTTCCATCTCTCCCATCTCTCCCAACGTAGGTTCTGTAGCGAGATTCCTCTCGACAACATCAGAAATGAGGTTACAGTTAAGGCTTGAAGAGGAAGGAAAACGTTAGCTCTGCGCCGATAGAGCGTCTAGCATAAGCTAAGTTAACATACCATTGAAGCCTTTTACCCTGGATGATCCTCTTGACGCTTGTAGAACGACAACTCGGGCAACAGCTATCACTAACAGCTTCTGCACACCAAAAGATCATAGTCATGAGGAGTACGGCTCCTGGAACAACTACGTTGTCCCAATTCCCTGTCTCAACTGTCGTCATATTCTTGTTCTCCAAGAGATATTCCTTTTGATCAATTTTGGCATGCCATGGTTGAGCCCGAAAGAGAATCCGTAGCAGGTCGTGTAATTTCTAAATGATTAGATCTCGGTGTCATAATCTGCTCATACATGTGAGCGACAACTTACTTGTTTGGATACACAAAAAGCGCGGGGAATAGGAATTCGAGTCATGTTGCGCGACGCGTCAGAGAGAACGATTGGCTCATCAGACACTGCCCAACGGCCATCCATAAATTGCCTGGGTACTGTTAGGACGGAGTATAAGGATAGGCACCGTAATAAGTCCAGTATAACGATGTCAATCTCTTGGAAGTGGCATTGAATCCTCGTATTTGGATCGGAGGAAGAGTCTCTCATCTGTTGGTCTTGGCTAGGAGGAAAATGAGTCCAAATGTCACACTAAACATGACATTCATGACACAACAACGAGAGCGTGGCGTACCTCAGAAGTAGAAATAGTGACTCCAGTAGTGTTTGCAGATTCCGCCGCAACTCTTGAACGTTGCTAACCGTAGCTGCTGATGACCCGCCTCTAACAAAACTATGAACAAACTTCTCACAGCCACCTAATACAATACTAAGTGCGTTCCAGACGTCAGAGCCTCTATGTAGGTTTCCAGAAAATTTTGATCGGGGCCTTTCTGGAGAAAATAGAGATTGGCGAGACGTTACGAGTGACTGGCAACGTGATAAAGCGATTCGGATGTTTCGTAGAAGCTGGACGGTGTGGTGTTTAATTGTATCTATCTATCACATTTGAGGTATTCAGTGCATTCATAACGGGGTATTCAAAACTCACGTCTTCGGAACCCAGCAGGCCATAGTCAGGTAAATGTCGCGTGGTAGGAGCAGGAGTAGAAAGAGTCCCTATGACCAGCATTTTACTATTGCCTGTCGACATATAGCTGCCAGGCAGCACAGGAGCTGCTGGGACGGAGTTCATGTCTTCATCCCAACCGGGAATACTGCGGCCAAGTGTCTCCATGTCGGCCTCGGTGGAAGGAGAAAGGGTTATCGAGATCCAGATGATAGTAGGCGGATAAAATGTCTTTTACGTCATCAGGGCTGAAATTACTGGGTTGCCGCCAGTTGCGACAAGTTCAAATACCGGCAAACAGATAACGGGCAAGTTGCCTGGGGAAGGCGCCTTTCCAAAGGTTCTGCCTGCCAAGCGCTTCAGAGGCGCCGCTTGGTGATAAGCGAGCGGATCTACGGGTTAAGAACCTGCCACGTCACTTTGCATCATCCACCTTCCAGTAATAGACCGACACGAATTGTAATTCCACAGCTGTATTGAGCCTCAAGGAAAGGCACAATCTGATACTGTAGAAGGTTGAGTGCATTTATTGTACTGTGATTAATCCACAATTGTGGATTAGGTACACATAGGCTATATGTATCAGGGGTGGGACCCTGCGACTTGCGACACATTACAGTTAAATCACTCGCAGCTAAAACTGCAACACGGATCTTCTTGGCGCATCCGCATATGCGTTTAATCCTCCTCCGACCTAAGCTTGTTCCTCGTTATGGCGGACCTGGTCGGCACCGTGATCGCCGTCGCTACTCTGGCATTTGAAAGTAGCAGGGCACTGTTCAGCTTCATTGACGGAATCCAGAATGCTCCGAGAACTTTCACCGACCTCCGCGCAGACATATTGGGCGTCCAAAATGTCCTACAGTCCTTACAGAGCGTTCTGAATGGCACCAAAGACGCAGACTTGTCAACTGGGCTAAGGAAGTGCATGGAGAGCCTCATTCTGCCTATGGAGTCCTGTCTCAAAAGCAACAATGAACTCCGCGACAAGCTTGAGAAAGTTTTCTCACCGTCCAAGGATGGAAAAACGACTATTCTTGAAGGGCTCAAGTTGCAGTACCACGAAAAGGACATATTGGTCTTCAAAAGCCGTCTTGCTAGCCACAAATCAACAATAAGTGTTGCGTTAGGGCTGGCAACCTTGTGAGCAGATAACGCCCAACCTTTCCAAGTTACAAATGTTAATGAGCTCCCCAAATGCAGTATCTTATCGAAAGAGAACCAGGAAGCGGTTCAAGACTTGACAGAAGTCGTCATGGCAGCAACGAGCAGGATCAATGGCCAGATCGAAGGCCTTGAGATGGCTATGCTATCTGTTCAAGATCTCGCCAAACAAGACAACGAAGCAGCTATAGTTTTGCAAGAGCATGCAGACGTCCTGCAGCAATGCCTAGTTGTGTGTACCACCGCAATGGACATGGTCCGAGGAAAATCGGGCCACGTGATTAAGAAAGTGGAACTCTTTGACGACTCTTTGCATATGGCCGTGAGCGCTATGGGGGATATCTCAGTGACAGGCCAACCTTTGACTGTGGACGGGATGAAGCTACACCAAAGAGCAAAGCAGATGACTGTGGGGACAGTTGGTACAAGTAACCCAGACGGCGTGATAAGGGGATTCTTTTACGGTCAAGGATAGAGATCTTGGCTTTAGGGGTAGATTTTTAGAAGATATAACATAACCAGAGGAAGGGAATTTGGTTATAATGAATGACAACTTCATTAGCCGCGTTGCAGTGTGTTTAGTAAATAGCCACATGCATTGGCGTGATACATCAAGTCACATCGTGATATACAGCAGAAAATGAAGTCCGCAAGTCTAGGTCCGCTCTGGTCTCACTGTCTCTGATCCGCTCCTTTACATCCACCTGAGCTAAGAAGTCTGCATTGAACAAATGGAAGCTAATGTTCTTCGTCTTGGTGTCGCCGTCCAAATCGTAAATGGTGCAGCAGGTAATCCGGATCACATCCCCCGGCCGGACCTGATAGCCGTGGACCGCCCGCTGCACCTCCTTCTTGTAGCGAAAGCAGGCTTCCATCTGGAGAAACACCCTTCCGCGGCCACTCAGCAGCAAATACCACCTCGGCCTTGATCCATTCATTAGTTACACCACATTTGGATCGGTTTGTTGGTGGGTATTGGTGGAGGCATCGCGGCTGCTGAACGCACCGCAAGTTGGCGTCAACATAATGGGAGCGCCGAGGTGTATGGATAAATCAGCCATCCCGATTGATGCTTTAGATCGCCAGCAGACCAGGGATCCATCAAAATTCAACCTGATATACGTGGACTTGCGCGACCATGCCATGGTCATAGGAACCAAACCACATCGGAGCATGTCGATGGCCATCGCTGCGAATTTGTTGCGCTGACGGATACTACGTACACGATGATTGATTGCACGCCTGGGGCTGAGAAGGTAGCCACCATTCATGGTAATTGTCTACTTACATGCGTTGTACTTTCATTGTTCGCCTTGATGGAAACGCAAGCCAGCATTCTAATGCAGGATGTCAGCATCTTCCCTAGGTTTACCTTGCAAACGCAGATCAAAACGTCCGTGAGGCGCATCACAGGCTTCTTATAAAAAGATCTTTTGTCCCTGCTGACGAACAATACAACTCCTATGCTAAACGGCAAAAGATGGGCACTCCGCCCGATACTACTCACTGGCGGGCTATATACTCTACAACACGTACTGGACCTGGAATTCTGCTGATTAGAGTATGCATAATTACGGAGTGGCACGGCGATGTTCGCCAAGTTGACAAGACTCCGGATTAGGGTATGGCGGGATTGGAATCCTTTTTATGCACTTTCATTTATCCATCTAAAGCCTCTCATGATGTTCATTTGTAAGACTATTCCGGTAAATATATCCATCCCTAGCTCCTCGGTCCTGAGGGTGGAAGGCAACCTTGACCAGGGGAGGCGGACATAGGGCTTCGCGTGAAAGATGCCGCCGCAGTGCCAATACGAGCGAATATTCTCGCCAGTATCGCGACTGAGCGAGCGAGTGCTTCGCCACATTAAAGAATTTGGCCCCCATTCCCACGACGGCGGGGGATCTGATTTCTTTGATAGGTCCATTCGCACTTGTGACGGAATAACTCAGAGTCCGAGTCGAGTCCGAGTTGAATCCTTCTGTACACAGCACAACCCTACTCTTGATGAAGCACTTTCGTAGCTAAACAGTCCCCGAAATAGCAAAAACAATCATGGAGATGCCAATATTGAGCGCAAAATGGCCTCTTGGGTCATGCTTCAAGATACATGTCTATAATGTGGAATGGCAGCATAAATACCCTCCTCCATCCCTCCCTCTCTTCCTCCCTCAGTGACACAATCGGGCCAACAAGTCGATTTCGGAATCAGCATCGAGTTTGAACGTCCTTATTAGTTTTGAAATAATCTTACGATGCTCTTCAACACTGGCCACGCCCTCGCGGCCACTCTCGCCGTCGCCGCCCAGGTCTCGTCGACCTGGGCCGCTCCCGCCACCAAAGAGTCATCATCGGTGCTGTCGATCCGCGCTTCGGATATTTCCAACAATAACCTTACAGCCTACGAGAACCACCCAGCGTTTGCCCTGTACACTCGCTGGTTGAACAATGACCGGCATGGCTCTGTGGTCCGTCGTGACGCCAACGCCGCCCTCGCTGGCCACCCAAACCTCGAGAGCATTGACTGCCACCAAGACCACGACACCTGTTTCTTTACCAGCCGCATGAAGATTCGTGACGCAGCAGCCGTCAAGCGGGACCTCGAGGCTCGCTGGGGTTTCCTATGGGACATCAACAAGCTCGTGTCCAACCTGCACTACAAGACGTACCACACTATTGAGGGCGAGGAAGGACCACCCGCAGGCCAGGAGCACTACGTCGACTGGGACTGTCACGTGAGTTACTCCAACGACCAACGCCCGGCGCGCAAAACGCACTGACAAGCAAGCATGCAGTGTGAGACGGTTTCGTACAGCAGCACGGGAATGAGCTTGGCAAATCACCACATGGAGAAGGGCCACATCTCGCCCGGAGTCTCCGGCTACGCCTATCTCGACGCGACTCTCGTACAGGACCCGGAAAAGCCACTCCAAACCGTCCAGGTCGCGGCCACTTTCAGCTGTTGGTTATTCTCGAACATTTGTTGCACGGATTCGATGTGGACGCAGCTGTTTATTGATGGCGAAGAGGCAATTTTCCCCGCTCCCTCAACTGCAGAGTGTAATGGTGGGAAACAAGTTGACGGTGAATGTTCATCGGGTTAAACTGGGGGCACTGGACACTTGCCTGCGGTGTTGGATGGGGACTACCGCCTTGAGGCCTCAGGGGACTTTGGTGTTTGTGGCAAGGCACAGGGAAGGCCAATATACAACTACGGTTATCTGATTGTCAATGGGAGGGACTATTCCCAATGCCTGTAGTATAAGCACACAACCAGGGGCAGATTTGTCAATCTGCAGGTAGTCTATCCCTCCTGTCCGTTTCTAACCACTTCTATGACTCAAGATGTGACGTGATCGTGTGTGATAAGGGGGTTATTTTAGGGTCAAGGATAGAAATTAGCTTTAAAAGTAAATTTGTCAAACATGTAAAATGCATAGAGGAAGGAATTCTTTATATAAATGACAACTTTGTTGGTGTTGCAGGTTGTTTAGTAAGCAGGCACATACATTGTTGTGATACACCAAGTCACATCGTGATATAGAGCAGTCAATAAAGTTTGCAAGATCGGAGTTTGATAGTATTTAATGGCCAAAAGAAACCTGTTAAGGCAACGGTGTGTGCAAGAATGTATGAGAATGGCATTTCTTCAGCATAGGAAGTGAGCACATTGGGTTACAGTAGCAATGGGTTTACTGAAGAACTTGTATTGAATCTTATTTCAACTTATAGTTCATTTTTATCACGTATTGAATCTTGGTGACAATGACGATCAGACTGGCTTTGCAACGCGGCGGCTTGCCTGAAGCTTCCATGCCTGCTGTAACTACACCACACCGAGACACTTTCCGTGTCGTTATTCGTCTTCGCATTTAACAAAGACAATTACCTGCTAAACTGAAGACAAAGTTATTGGTAATTCATAAGGCAAATCCTTCCTGATATCGCGCTCCTATCAGATGCGTTGCGCCGCCCTACAATTCGGTACAATGTCAGCCCCAACCTTACAAATCCATGCTTAGAAATCACCCGATCGCACCATCGCTACTTCACATCTTGGCATCGTCTCTACAACGACAAAAGGCGACTATATCTCATCATCGGTTCAATTGTCACATATTCCATTCAATCAATTGCCTAGAATAACAACACCGTCATAATGGCTCCCATTCGAACCGCCATCATCGGCCTCTCATCTTCAGCCAAGACCTCGTGGGCTGCTAATGCTCACCTTCCATACCTTCTCTCTCCTCGTGGCCGAGCCAAGTATCAAATTGTCGCTCTCTGCAATAGCAGTGTCGAAGCTGCTCGCAATGCGATTAATCATTATAAGCTCTCCCCAGACACAAAGGCATACGGCGACCCCGAGTCTTTAGCTGCCGATAAGGACGTTGACTTGGTAGTTGTCTGCACTCGCGTCGACGTCCACCACTCAACTGCCTTGCCCAGTGTCAAGGCAGGAAAGGCAGTTTATGTCGAATGGCCTCTAGCTCAAGATGATGTCCATGCAAGGGAACTTGCAACTCTCGCCAAAAAGAGTGGCAGCCGCACCATCGTCGGTCTCCAAGGCCGTGTCCCACCTCCTCTGCTTACGATCCGTGAGCTCCTGCAGCAGGGCCGCATTGGAAAGATTGTCAGCAGTGAACTTTCTTCTGCTGGAGGTACCAACGACCGTGAAATTTTGCCGTCGAGCCTCAAGTACTTTACCCAGAGAGCTATTGGAGGCAACCCATTTACCATCGGCTTTGGGCATCGTAAGTTAATTTCCTCCACACTCGTCGCATCCAGGCTAACATGATTCAAGTATTCGACCAAGTTCAATATGTCTTGGGCGACATTGGTGACTTTAAGAGCCACCTACACCTCCAACGACCCAACGTCAAAGTCCGTGACCCAGAAACAAACCAGATCGTCGAGACGGTAAAGTCCGACGTCCCAGATCTAATCTTGGCCACCGGCTCCCTCAAAGAAACCCCAACATCTCAGAAAAACGCAGGTGTCCTTCTTCGCTTCCGGCGAGGCCAGCCCTTCCCCGGTGACCCCCCTCTACTGTGGACTATCAATGGCGAGAAGGGAGAGATAAGACTCAAGGCGCACGGAGGCACATCACTTCACGCCAATGCTTACAGCGCTCCCGTCACTATTGAGGTCCATGATTTTGAGACTGACAAGGTCGAGGAGGCTACGTGGAAGTGGCAGGATTGGCAGGAGGAGCTTCCAATTGTGGCTCGCAGTGTTGGAGAGGTTTATGAGAGATTCGCGGAGGGGAACAATGAGGGACTCGTTTCATTTGGTGATGCGGCATTCCGCCATGAGCAACTGCATGGGCTTCTGAAGGAATGGGACCAGGATAGGTCAAGCTAGTTTATTTGATCTAAACAACAGACAGGATGACAGATGGACGTATTCCTCTAGCCAAGAGCAGCCAAGACCTCCTTCATCCCACCGTTCGCACTGATACTTGCGCCGTTGATCCACCTAGCCTCCTCGCTCGCCAAAAACCCAACAATGTAGGCTATGTCCTCGGGAGTCCCGATCCGCCTAGCTGCCGTCGCCTCGTTCATCTGAGCATTCAAGTACTCCTCCGGCACAGTTTCTTTTGCTGCTTCAAAAGCCTCCGTGGCCGTCGTCCCGACCGACACGCTCGTGAACGTGGCGCCTGTGGATACCCCAAACTCTCTGGCACACGACCGAGTGATGCTCTCGAGTGCGGCTTTAGTGGCGCCGTATACGAACGTTGGAGAGGGGTTGCCCATTTTAGCCGCGGCGCTCGAGATGTTGATGACCCGGCCGCCCTTGGGAGGGAAGTGCGCGATACTTTCTAACGTGAGCGTCATCGAGGCGTACACGTTGCCTTGCATGAGCTGCGAAAAGACCTCGGAGCTTGTTTCGGTAGCGGGTCGGTAGAATTTCATCGCGGTTACGACGGCGTTGTTGACGACCACATCAATGGTTGTCGTGCCGAGACCCTCGAGGGTTTTCCGGATGACGAGGGAGCCAAACTGAGGATCAAGGACGTCAGCCTGGATAGCGATGGCTTGACTAACACCGAGATGGCTGCACTCGTCGAGGGTGACTTGGGCTGCTTCACTGTTGGAGGCATAAGTGATGGCAATCTTGTCAAGTCCCTTTCGAGCAAAGTGAACGGCGATGGCTCGGCCGATGCCTCTTGATCCGCCGGTCACAATAGCGGTCTTGCCAGCAAGCGACCATGGTTGTTCGGAAGAAGAAGATGTAGACATTTTGTAAAAGCGGGGATCAGGCGATTTCTTGGTAGGACTTGGTATCTGTGAGGTGCATGTTCCTGTCCATATGCCCGTCTCTACTGGTCTTATAAACATAAGACCGGCGGAGATGAGAACAAGACAACCCCAGCAGGTACGTGGAGTTTACATCGGTAGTTGTCAGTTGAAACAGTCCTAAGAAGAGTTTATTTGAAAGTTTAATCGTGGTAATCGGCAGTTCGGGTTCAAGGTTGCGCATTATATACAAGGGCGGAGTCACGGATGCAAACGAACCCGAATCGCTAGTGGAGATTACCATGGAATGCGAGCTACTTTGATAGGCACTTTTGTGCACTACTTGGTGCAGTTTTCTGTCCACCTATCTACGTAGGCAAGATATGCCCACCCTCGCAGGATGGCAAACTTAGCCTCACCGAAACAACTTCCATCTGGGTTATTCAGAGATCGGAGCCTCGTAACCTGCCAGATCTAAGACAGCCCACAGGAACTCCCGAGTTGCAGCTATCCCCCCTCCACGTCGGGATAAAGTAATAATATCTATTATATTTAAAGTTAAAGTATTACTAATAAAAGTTGGTATTAAGCTAAGATATTATATCTAGGCTATTAAATTCTAACCTTACTCCCTTAGACCCTTAAACCTTTAACCCTTTTTTCTACTTCTTTGCCTTAAT
>JAAGWO010000110.1:0-33981 GCA_013266205.1 Fusarium decemcellulare
GTAAAGTCGTTGGGGTCGCACGTCGCCGCCGTGTAGCGCATCTTTGTGAATTCTTCTTGCACGGCGCCGGGGGCGTCGCGGTACCGCGGCTCGATGGCGTTCTTGATGGCGCTGGGCACCGGGTATTCGATGCTCAGGACCGAGCCCTTGACCAGCTTGACCTTGCGTGTCTTGGAGCGCGTGATGCCGCCGACGCCGGGGACTGCAGCCGGCTGCTGCTGTCGCATCATCCAGCTCTCGTTGGGGTCGAGCTCGTGAAAAGTCGAGTCGGGCCGTCCACGCGCAAAGTCATCAGGAACAGAGAGCGTCTCGTTCTGGTCATACGAAGGCATCGTCGCGGCTCGTCGGATCACCGAGAGTCGAGACTCTTGCCGGCGAGAAGCCTCGACATCATATTCGGGCTCCAGGTGGTTCGGGTCGTGCATGTATCCATCAAAGCCGCGGGTCCAAGAGTCGTGCTGCAGCAAGTCTCGGCTGGAGTCATTTTCACCGGGCACCGGGCGCTGTATGCCGGCAAGGGGAGGGGACGGGAGATCGTAGACGGGCGAGTAGGGACTCGGATCGTGGGAAGAATACGGTTCATTGAGAGTTGGGTGAGACGAAACATTGGGAGAGTATGGATCGTTCAAGTGAGCACGAGCTGGGTCGGCGGGAGAATATGGCGGTTCATTCAGAGGTTGACGGGTGGGATCGGTCTCTTCGGGCGAGTCAAAGTGGTACTATTAAAGGGCAACTGGTTAATAAAATGGCCATTTACAGCCAGATCCTTTTTTTATTATTGCTTCAAGCTTCAACTCACTGCTTGACCCGCTGGGAGATCCTGCATCTGGTGCGGCCTGTCATAGTTTTGCTGGCCATGCTCGTTGAAAACCATCGTGACGTCGTTGGCCTTCCTCTGTCCAGCTGCAGGGGGGCTGACACTCTTCGGGGAATATGGCGGGGGAGCTGGGCTCAAGCTACAGTGAGCTGGGTGGTGTGTGTGGCATGCGCTCTTCTCGGCAGCTTCGGAGCAACAAAAAATGGGCTCTACAAGTCAAGAGTGAATAAACAACAGCCACAAGAGATTATCTTTCAAAAACGAGAGGACACCGTAGTGAAGCTGGCGAACGCAGCGGAGAAAAAAAAATAAACAGCAAGAGACAAAAACAGAAACAGGGTCGGGTCAGGTCACGCAGTCCCCAAGATCGAGAAAACCGGGTAGAAATGGGAAAAAAGAGACTTTGGGTCAGACAGGAAACTGGGGATCTGATCCTTCTTTGTCAATGATCGACTCTGCCGCGTAACATGAATCTCCACTAAAAGACTGAGACAGAGCTGCTTGACTGGCCGGCGTCAACCGATACTGACGTCGCCATCATGAATACTGTGTACAAGCAGAGGCATCTGGTGTGCTGTATGTATTTAGGGAACCAGCCAGTCAGCATAGGGGAGGGGGGCCCTATTTTTAGGGTGGCACTCTGTGGTTGTGTGACAAAGCCTCGTATCGCGCAACTACCGCTGCACGCGTGGGTACATGTACCGGCCTGTGAAAGAAAAAACCAGGCACAGAGGGCCATGCCAGGAACAGGGCTCCGCACCCAACACCTGCTGTAACGTGTTTACGTCAGTGAGCCTGCCGGGCTGGGGATGGCATGTTTTGGGTTGAGAGACATGTTGTCTCCACTGTGCTCCGTACAAATAGACCCCACGCCCACGGAGCACCGCCAGCTGGCACCACGTAGGTAGGCGGGTGAGAGGAACTTGATAAAAATAGAAAAATAGAGGCAAAATATTACAGATCCAAAGGACCGATTTTGCACCAATTTTTACCGGCCAAAAAGGGACCGAGAGTTGCTGTCCAGCCGTTGACGTCTAAGACAGTGACATGTGCTGATGTTGGGTTTCGCCCGTGCGTCCGTCATGAGGTGGGCTTGACCATCCCATTTCAATGCGAAGCCTCCCCATGGTCGCAACATTTCTGCCTCAAACGATCAACCTGATCAGAGTCTAGGACTTTGGCAGCTGTTGCCTCTTGTTTCTGTCCCTCTTAGTCGGAAGAGGCGATGCAAATCCATCAACTCCGTCGGATGTTGCTCTCCCCGCGCATTCGCACTGGCAGCGTCATGGCCAACTCAGCCTCAGCGGGTTAGCGCATCCTTTACCGAGCACTCCGGACTCAAGCACTCCGGACTCCGGGAACAGCGATCTCCATCGCACTCAGAAACTGTCCGGGCTCGACAGACAACAGCAACGACCAAAATTAGCGGCTTATTCATCAAATCTCGCTCGAGATGCCCTCATACAGATCAACGTCCCAGATGCTGCCTCACCCACAGGCAATTTTATTCATCCAGGAACCAAAAGCCACATTAACACCCAAGTTTGCAGCAAGAGTCAGGGGCGCATCGCTAATAATGACGCCACCCGGGCACTAACAAGCGTTGCGCGAGAGCTGGTGGGCTGCTGCCGCAAGCCACCAACGACGGGCCGCTGTCAGAGTTTTACAACATGTTGAGAAGACAATTCCCTCGCGCCAGCAATGCACATAAAAGGAGAGTGCATTTTCTAACAACAAAAGGGCGCAACGTTCAACAAACAGATGGCACTGTGGATCGTCCCCAATGCGCCGTGGCTGGTATAATTGCCCGCCATGCGTCTGTTCTCCCTTGTTGGTGAAACGTTATGCGAGCTTCGGTGCTACCGCAATGCAAGCCACGTCCGACCCCAGCCCGGTCCCCTTCATTCCAGCACCATCAGGAATTTGTTGGAGCTCGTCCCCGTTATTGCAGGACAGCCACTAACTAATGGGACTCGGCTAATTGACCAAGCGCGGAACCACAGATTAGCTCAGCGATTACCTCAGCCGACGTTAGAATAGAAACACCACAATCCGCCATCTTCAAACCTGCTACTGTCGATGGATTGGCCTCGCCAAATGGTTTCGATTCATCTTCATTTCGTTCCTCGTATTTTTCGCCCGATGCGGGAGGTAGGATCAGCCCCTTGATATTCTCAGCCTCTTCACTTTACAAGACCAGTCCGAGCCATCATGACGCCCAGCCGCTTCAAACACTTCGGGTAGCGTAACAAATTGGTGTCTTAGACCGGGCATTAACCCGCCAAGCTGCATCTGTTTGACATGGACAACAAAGGGTTAGGCTGAATTCCAGGCAAGAGGGAACCGGCTAAACTACATCGAGTTTCCTGCAGCCCAAACCATTCAGGTCCAGCTTCTTCCAAAACCATTACTCCTTGGTGGCCCATATCGCATCTTCCATTACTGGTCTATCACCGTGAAATCAACGTCTGGTCACTAATTAGCAAACGCAACAAGCTGCAGCGTCTTGAAGATGTCAAACTCACCAGTTCGCCGCGTACAGCCAGTCAAACCCAGTCTTTTTGAACCATGTACCTCGAACGCCGTCTCTATCATCGAAACCGAACACATTCCAAACCAGACAAAGCGCAAAGCGACACAAAGGGCTAGCCAACCTGGATCACTTCTCATGACATGCCTTCTTGAACTCTTTCAAAATCATCTGCATCAGTCCGTTAGCATAGCCTGCAAGCAACCAGTCGCTTCCGACCTACCTCGAAATCATGGTCCGCCATCGACATAAACACTTGACCATTCTTGTCCAGCTTCAGCTTGGTAACCCGCGGACTCTTGATACCAAAAGCAACTCTTGCGAGGAATCGCGCATCATCCCGGACGTCCGTCGCCGCAAGCACCTTTCGAATTTTCGACTGGTCCATGACCTTGGGTGGCGATGGTGGCAGTTCCACGGCTCTCTTGCTGAAGCAGAATGTGCAGTGTCCACACTGCGTCTTGCCCCCCGGGAGGCCCATTCCAAAGTGCTCGGCGATGGAGAGCGCAAAACACTTGGACGCTGTGATGAGGTCGACAACCTGATTCATCCTCTCCAGGGCCTGCTTTTCGCGCAACTTGAGGTTTGCGTAGAGCTTGTCCGTCAGGTCGTCAATCTCCACGTCGGTCTTCGGGAGTTTGCTGAGGATCTTGTACTTTTGCTCGACACCGCTAACAGTGAGCACGATCGCTCCATGGTCGTTAAGCTCGCCGAGAAGCTTGACAAAGTCGGCGCGACGCAGACCTGTGGACGTGGCCACTGCACTTGGGTCAATGGAGTGGTACTTCTTTGCCTTTTTGGCATGCGCAAGGATAGCCTTGGCTTCGGCAGAAGGGTCATTCTTGAGACGGGGGTAATATTGCGGAGTCGCTTCAAACTTGTAGGAGCTGTATTCAGGCGTGACTGCGCGGATGAGGCCGAATCTCAGTTCCAAAGCTGCATAGATGACGCTCAGAGGGCTCGTGCGGATATCGAACTCGTTCGCTTGTGCGTAGTGACTCGCTTTGAACGTGTCGCCCACGGGCTTGTGAATAACTTCGTCGTCAAAGATGTCCTTGAGGAGGTCGTTGAGCGAGCGGCGAGACGGCAAATCCCCTCGTGCAAAGTTCTCTCGGAGGTAAAAGTCGCCCGGGCAGAGATAGAGCATGCAGTAGCTCTGTTTTCCGTCACGGCCGGCGCGGCCAACTTGCTGGCAATACTCTTCAACGGTGCTTGGGACGTCCCAATGGATAATGTTGCGGATATCTGCTCTTGTTAACGATGTCCTTCCCAGCCTGGAGGCAGAACACCAACCTGACTTGTCGATTCCCATGCCGAAAGCAATCGTTGCAACCACCTAGGTCACCGTTAGTGCGCAGTCAATGGCGTCGATGTGAGGTGTTCCCACAATTTGAATTTCCGAAGCCATGAAACCGTCTTGGATGTGTTTCTTCTCCTCCACCTTCATGCCGGCGTGAAAGAATTGGGCGGGGAAACCGTGCTTATTGAGATCCTCCGCGAGCAACTCGGCTTGCTACATCACCATCAGCAACCAAGCATCAAGGTTGGGTTAGCAACAGCCGGGGGGGGAACCTTCTGGAGGGTGACGTAGACGAGCGTCGAGCCTGGGTGGGTTCTCAAGAAGTCAAAGAGCAGCTCGTACTTGTCGTTCTTTGTCTTTGTGGCTTTGGCCTCCAGACGAAGACTGGAAAGGGAGTCAGTGATCCAAATCCAACCAAGCTTCCGCGTGCTGCTCACTTTGGGCGATACATTGATGTCCTAAAGACCCCGGCCTTGGCGATGTTGAACGCCTCACAGATGTCATCCACGACGGCAGGCGTGGCTGTAGCTGTCAAACAGATGACACGTTCAGCTTTGATTTCTTGAACGAAACGGGCAACTGCACTAGGTCAGTTCCGGGGACAAACATGGACGAGGAGGGCGGAAAGGAAACCTTTCAAGTAGTCCGGACGAAAAGAGTGACCCCACTGGAAACGTATTTGTTAGTCGAGGAGGACGAGCACTGTAGAAGCAATCAAACATACCTCGGAGATGCAGTGGGCTTCATCCACGCCAATGAGACGAACGCCGCCCCTAACACGCTTCATCATCTCAACGAACCCTTCGTTGTTCAGGCGCTCGGGGGCGCAGTACAACAGACGAAGCCGACCCTGGCGAAGATCTGAGTTGATCTGTTGGAGTTCATCGCGAGTTTTGGTGGAGTCGATGCACTCTGCTGAGATGCCTTTCCTCTTCAGGGCGTCGACCTGGTCCTTCATCAAGGCGATCAATGGTGACACGACGATGGTGATGCCCGAGTCACTGGCCTCTCTCTCGTTGGTCTGGCGGTCCATCTCTGGGAATGCGATGGCAGGAATCTGGCCAGGGTCAGCAACGGAAAACAAAGAGCAGTTCACCAGCGAAAGCATAGGCAGAACTCACTTGGTAGCAAAGAGATTTCCCGGCACCAGTCGGAAACACCACAAGGGCATTTTCGCCGCCAAGAATCCTGTTTATGGCACCCTCCTGCTCGTGCCGAAAAGACTTGTACCCAAAGTTCTCAGCCAGGAGCTTCTGTGCGAGAAGAAGCCGCGCTTGCTCGTCGAGTCCGGGGTTTGGCACGCTGCTGGTTGGGGTGGTGCCAAAACGCGCCTTTTTGGTCGAAAGGAAGACAACATCGTCGCTTTCCTGGCTTCTTGCATGTTTCTCTCCTGGTTTCTGGACAAGATCCTCTGCCGAAACTCCTTCAAAGAGGTCATCCCCGGAATCAAAGTCGTCCTCTGGCAACGTCTTCATGCTGTCAAACGTGAAACCCTAACTAGGGCGGTATTTCTTTCAGATTTACCGTAAAGGGATCAAGGGATATCAATGATATGAACGCGTTGAGGGTCAATTGATCAGCACAAGATGAACGAAGATGGAACAGGCAGCCGTATAGCCCATGATGATGGCATTTCGACGTGTGGGGCTTGAAGACGACAGCGTCGTGGGGCAGGTGCGTCTGTGACGCCAGGTCACGTGACGGAATCACAGCTTCAACCTACCCTACGACCCGTGGTAGAAAGACGAAAAACCCTGACGACAGGGGTGATCTGGGCTGTGAAAGCAGCTTTACAAGATAAATAGATGTTTTATGTTAGGAGATGATCAGAGTCGTGATTCCGGGTTGTTGTCGGCTCATACGTTCAAAACAACGTTCTTGTACGGGTTTTCAAGAATTTTGCTAGAATTTGTATCTCCACCGTAGAATTGGTTACAAAAATCAATCAAGATTTTCCAAGCACGAATGATAATAAGACCCGGAGAATGAATATAGAACACTTGATTCTAATGCTGTATTAATTAAATACGAGTCAAATTTACTTCGATCAAATTCTGCCTCATTACGTTATCACGTGAAAGTCCACGTGACTACACCGGATCCAGCCCAGCCCGGGAAGCAGCACGAGAGTGACAACAGAGGAGTTAATCGTTAGGAAAACCCCTGTGAAGAGCTAGCACACCATCGGACCACTTGTGCAGTAATGTACGCAGGTTGCTTCATCCCGTCGTTGGTCACCATTTTAGATCCCCCCAAAAGGTACTTCTATCGCAGGTAAAATCAGAGGGGCGCGGAAGTACCCATCCTTTCCCAAGCCAATGACGACGGCCGTAGAGACGATGCTCTTCAGCTCGAGAACGGCAATCTCCTCTCTCTCTTGTCGCCTCGGCGTGGCTGGCGCTAGAGGAGAAAAATCCAATTTTATCCGATATCTCCAGTTGCTCTGATTGTTCCGTAGTGCCCACCTCGCCCGAGCGTCTCTTTCTCCGCGCTTCTCCGATCGCTAACGCCTCTTTTCCCCGAAACCCTTCAACATCGCAAAATGTCCGAACAAGCCCTGACGACCAAGACGACCCCTTCAACCCAGAGGAGAAAGCCGCATCGCCGACCACGGAAGCCGCTCAGTTGCGAACCATGCAGAAACGCCAAACTCCGATGCGATCGCCAACAACCGTGCAATACTTGTCAGCGACGAGAATGCGCGACTGCGTGCACATTCCGGGGAGCCCGTGAAGCTGTGCAAGCGACGCCACTGGCCCACGTACCAGAAACTCCGGAGCGTTTTCGACACATTCGCAGTCCAGCCAGTTCAGCAGCCCGTTCAGCAACGGATCAAAATCCCTCCATATTACCATTTCATCCCGTATCTGGGAGTCGACCATCGCCCTACAGCGAAGGCGACTCATTTCCCTCCTTAGACGCAGTGCTCGAGCGTCCCGCCTTTGGTCGAGATGAAGATATCTCCGGACATGGGAATGCTCTGCTGTCGCCTTTCTCATTCGGCCCTAGAATGCCCAAGAATGAGCTACTGGGCATGCTACCTCCAACCGCTGTACAAGAGTATCTGGTTTCAAGATATTTCACCTATCAGGCTCCCTTGTTCCATGTGCTCCACGGCCCGACCTTCCAAAAGCAATACAGCAGCTTTACTCGAGACCCAGCACAGGCTTCACTGTCTTTTCTGGCTCTATTCTTCGTCATCTGCTCCTCGGCCATTCACACATTGGATGCTGGAGATCCTGTTCTCAGCGGGTGGTTGGCAACATCAGATATTCAGACCCATGATCAGCTCCTCGCTTCTAGGCACCTCCGCAGCGCGGCACTCGCATGCCTCGCACAAGACCGCTTCATGGTGCATTACAACCTGAACACGCTTGAGGCATTACTGGCCATGATCTACGAAATATGCCACAGTGAGGGTGTTGATCGCGGCTGGGTCTTCTTGGGTACGGCGCTCAATATAGGTATCGCCCTGCGCTGTAATGTTGACTCTCAGAATCTTAATTGCATTGAGAAGGAGAGACGCCGTCGATGCTGGGCCGGAATTCTTATGCTTCATACCTACCAGGGCATTCTTTTTCGCGATATTGACATGTCTTTTCTTCGTACAGTCGCCGCTACCTTGCCGGCAGACGTGAACGATTCGGACATACACGAAGATAAGGTTGCGGAATCTTCCACTCGCCCGACTACCATGTCGCTCATGAGGTTCAAACTTCGTCTGTTTGAGCTGTCGACCGAGATATGCTCCCGTCTTTCCGACTCTCCAACGTTCGACGAAGCCTTCATGAACCACTACGACGGTCTTATTGCTAGGGAACGGGAGGAGTGGGGCCGTATATTCCTACCTGACGGGTCTCCCAGCATTCTAGATACAACGAGTTACGCGTATTGGTGTATACTTCAAACGTACGCACATCAGTTGTACCTTCTGATTCATCGGCCCTTCTATCATTCCCACTCGCCTCGATATCTTCTGTCTTCTAGAAGCAAGTATTTTGAGTCTAGCATGGCTTTACTGGACCTGCATCGACAAATATGCGAGTTACCAACGCTTCGTCCCTACCGGTGGTTAGCCAATGGCATGACGAGTTTCAACGCGGTCCAAGGTGCAGTCGCTCTGGCCGCATGCATTAACGACAGACCCGGGCAAGCGGATACGACGGCATTGCACCGTGAGACCCTCGACGCTGCTGTTCAGCGCATCAAGGCACTCCAGCAGTCCAGCCCTGTGTGCGCTAAGGCATACCCAGCGTTGCAAAACCTACAGTGAGCAGACGGCACGCTTAGCCCGTGAAGCAAAAGCTAATGTCTACAGAACCCAACTATCCAATTTAGCTGACGGTGACGGAAATGGCTCCTCACAAGAGTTGATCACGAATACTGCCGACTGGCTAAATCTGGACTCCATCGACTGGGTGAGACTACTTTGGACATCAATCATATTCTTACTGCGAGAGATCCGCTGACACTAACAGGTTTACTGGGACAATATCGTCGGCCACACCGATGATTACAGTTATTAGTATTTTATTTTTCGTTTCTTTGCGTCTTATTGACTGTGTCGGACTTTACGTTGATGCGGCATTCAAGGTGACGATTCTTGGCTCTGAGAGGGCATGCGGAGGTGCTGTAGCGACCTATTGAGGGTACAAAAGAAACACCAGAGGGTTGACAAATTGTAAAGTCGAAAAATGTCAATGTTAATGATTATAATAGAATGTAATTACTTTTCTCTGAGACAGTCTAACCTGTCTCCTTTACCACTGTTCTGATGCAGCACAAGACGGAATCCCCTCACGACTACGAGCCTGCTTGAAGAAAAAGACATTTTCGTCTGTCCCCCTTGACCATGGCGGTTGCTTTTTTGTCTTGTATCGAGGTGGTGCCGAAGACAAGACCTGACCCCCACCGTCACGAAGAAAGTGGCATTGCGTTAAATGGCCTTCCGAAGCTCCGTCATCTTTTTGACATCGATATCTTTCCAGAAAAGCACGGAAGCCCAGGTGATAGCAAGGAGCGCGGTAGAAGAAATGAAGATGACACGTTGGGTATCTAGGTACGCATGATCAATGGCTAAACTGGCAGCACTCCCGGACGGATAAGATGACTGGACGTCGAGGCTGCCGTAAATGTCATCCAGGGAGGGTAGTTCGCTGGCTGGCAGATATTCGGCCAGCTTCTTCTTGAACATATTGGTCCAGATTGCAGTTGAAATGGCAGACCCTGCGCCCTTTCCCACGTCGATAATGACGGATTCGACTGCAAGAAGGGCTGGTGTGTGCTCTTGTGACACGGCCATAAGGCTCATCTGTTCAATCGGGTACATTGTTCCCCCACCAAACGAGATGAGGATTTTGCATACAACCATCAGGGCGACAGGTGTGAATCCAGGCTTAAAGGCTATCATGAGCCCCTGACCCAGGATGAAGAAAGGGATGCCGAGAGCAAGGGTGTATATCTTGATCCGACCATAATAGCGCAATGCAACGCCAAGGATGAGCGTCCAGAAAGATGACCCGACGTAATAAATGCTGTTGATATAGGTGGCCTGTGTGACGGACTGGTTGAAGACCACGATAAGCATCGAGTATATATAAGCCGAAGAGATGAATTCAGAGGTGTAGAGCGTTGCAGCCATGATGTTGGTCCAGACGACCGTTCGATCCTTCATGAGGTGCCATGGAAGGAAACTCGAAGAGGCTGAGTATATCTCGTAGAGAACGAAGGCAACGATCAGAAGAGGACCAAAGACTAGGAAAGAGATGATGAGAGGTGACCCCCAGCCTTCCTTTTGGTAGGAGTAAATGCTTAAGGCTAGAAGGAGAAGACTTAAGCCCGTCGCGAGAATAAGCAGACCGAAAACGTCGAACTCTTGAAGATAGAAGATAATGGACTGCTTGAGGGTTCTACCATGTTCTATTCGCTTGATCAAACCTGCGTCCCGCGCAGTCTTGTCAAACTTGAACATGAGAATGAGGAGGGGAGTGCTGACAACCGGAATGATGATACACCAGACCCCAAAACCCCATCGGTATCCGATTTGGGACAAGATGCGATCTGCAGCTGGTCCGTAAGCCCAGGTCGAGATCAACGAGGGAGACCATACAATGCCAAAAAGCAAGGCTCGGTTCCGAATCGGGGCAGAGTCTGATATGAAGATGACCAGACTGAACTGGATCCCGTAGTAGCCGACATAGTAGAAGACTTGGGCTGCGCAGTAAGTTTCAACGCTATCACACGCAGCCATCATAACGGCTCCAAGGACGGTCAATGTCACCATGAGAGACAGACAATGTGGCCGACCCCAGACATCGAGTAGCTTGGCATATGGGAGCCTGATGATACCGCTGGCGATGTTGGCGACGACGTCGGTGGTAGCGGTAAGAGCATGCCTTCTGAAGTCGCTGACGACATAAGGAGTGAGGACACGGAAGAGGTTGTTCGAGAATCCAAGGACAAAGACAACCAGCCAGATGCTAGCCCACTGTTAGCATGTCTCGAGAAGACAACAAAAACACTTCAAACGCTTACAGGACATGTGCGAGTATCTGCTGGTTCCTGGTCAGGATCTGCTGCAATGGTCCAGGCGTCTCTTTGTCTCCCTCCGAGTCTGCGTTGGCACTTTCGGAATCAGACTTGGGATGAGAAGAAGGTACGTCTGGCTTCGGAACATCAAGTACCGTTGCTGGACTGCTCTTCTCGGCGACGTGGTTATTATCAGCCGGACGATCATCAATGTTGATTGGGTTGGTCATGTTGAATGCGTCGTTGGCACTGCGCCTGGCTAAGCAAAAGGATAACACTGATCTTTCAACGAGCAACTGATGACATATGTGCAACAAGGGAGTAGCCTACCATTTATAATTTGACGAAAGAGGAATTTGAGCAGGCAAAACCCGGAAAACAGCCATATATGTGGCAAAACGCTAGGAGATCCCACCTGAATTGAGAAAATCCACATTCTGTACGAGAAGTTTTCTTTCCGATGGATACACGCCAGCCCGGTTTGGGGTGCGTGGGGTGAACGATCATCTGATAAGATGAATCTTCTAATCCCTAAACGATTATCAATCAAGGATAAGGGTGGGATGTCACATTTGACGCATTAGTTCAATCTTGGTTGTGGATGAGTCTGCAAGGTTCCCAGACGAGTCTTCATTGCGGCGCTGACTGGTTGTCCTTGGCCCAGATGGTGATAGCTTGTCACTTTAAATTCTACCCACGAGTCACTGCAGCGCTGTTGGATAGATAGCATCTAGCTAGCAATTGCTTGTCGAATTAACCCTACACGCTTTGAGCAACCTGGTTACTGATCTGATAAGTGGCCGCGAGTTGGAGGGTGCCCTTGGATCCATTGGCTCATGGCCGAGCCGGGACTAACGATGGGACGGCGCCACAGAAAGGGCAGGTTCCAGGGCGTTGGCATTATCAATCGAATGATCAGATAACTTAAATATCACCTTGTGGGTCTAAAAGATCGGAGTTGACATATAAGGCTAGCAATAAAGTTCGGAAAGACGGTTTATGTGTGTCAACGTGACTGTCCCTGGTTAGCCTTCTCCTGAGCTGACCCCATCAAATAGATGGGCGTGTCCTACTGGCATGAGAGTTGTAAGTTTAACGAATATACTTTTTGTCAATACGTTGGCATGCCCGACTACTTATGCGTAGAATGATGAAGACTGGTTTAAGTAAGGGATGGCCACGAAATCTGGAGGGTTTGACGAACCCCAATAGCAGTTGTCAATCTGCCCTCTGGAGACAGGATCGTATTCTTAGCATGCAGGGCCACAATCAAAATCACGCATTTTCAAGCGACAAGACCGCTGGGTTTGTCACCTAAATGCCATGGCTTGAGGCATGTAGTGGAGACTCGTGGGGAGGAGGACTTGATCGGACAAAACTGCCCAAGTTGACTGCTGAGATTCGTGGGCAACCAACGGGGTTTCTGGGTTTCTCCGAAAGACCCCTGTCGACAATTGTTGAAAGGGAGGGGCCTAGTACATATTTTCGGACATTCTCGGATATTTTGATCTAGTTCATTTACGTCTGATGGCGTCAAGTACTGTTTCTGCCCCGTACGGCACCGACTCCGAGGAGTCGCATCAACCAGGTACTCTCATTAAAGAATTTAATTTAGCCTCCGAAGATCGCGTGTGATCAGTCACGGTTCGACGAGGACTTTCCTTTTGGTGGGCTCACCCCGGTGACTTCGCATTCAAAATTTTGACTCTAGAACGGACACTCGCTCGCAGACTGTGTGGCCAAATGTACCTGCTAAGCATGTGGACCATGCATACTGGGTACTCAACCACTGGGAAGACTAACCAGCTGAGAGCCTCGACAGTCCTTCCCTGTGTTGTGCCCTTCATAACTTTCAAGGAATGCCTGATTGTTTCTGAAAATCTGAAAATAATGGCTCTGCCATACCTAGTCTGAATTATGAAGCCTCGGCATCCAACAATCATCAAGGCGCAGTGGCAGAGTGGTCTAATGCGGTAGACTCGAAATCTACTCTCTTCGGAGGCGTCTGTTCGAATCAGGCCTGCGTCGATTGTTTTTTTTTGCAGCTTTGTGCAGCTAAATAAATACTTTGCATGGCTATACCTGTTTTTGTGGCATGCCTGGTTGGTGGTGAGCTTTTTTTTTTTGCCGACACGAGGTGCACGATACCCGAATAGAGTTTGCAGGCTTGGCGAGATGAATGCAGCTGCAGGGAGATGAGTGAAACTGCATGGGTATGAGTTCTTGGGAATGCGCTCACTCCACTACGACTTGGCAAGGTCCGAACGCAAGCATCCCTAGTTACCCGGGAAGTTGAGATGATGTCCGAGGTTCCTTCGCCCCTGGGACCGCCGTTATCGGATCTTTCGGAGAACTTTATGTTGAGCCGGAACTGACAGCCTTAGCTCACTACTTTCTCCGAATGGATCTTTAGCCGAGTGGATATAGAGAGTCGTTCATTTCCGAACAACGAGAACCATCATATGACCAAGATTCCCTTGCTTTCAGCCATCAATCTCAAAGCCATCATACCGACAGATTCTCTCCTTGGCATCACTGTTAAAAAGCAAGATGGAACGTACAACTGGGAACCACCCATCAGGAGAAATTGTGTGGCACGGCGTATGTATAGATCTATCCTATGCAGAATTTATCGTTGCTTCGTTGCTTCATTGTGATCAGACTAGTGCACATGTTAACTTATCGACAGGACGGTCGAGAGTCAGCTGTTGTTAACCATATTCTTAATCACCCAGAACGCTCGCGTATTAAAAATAACCCAACGGAAATCCTAGCGACTATCGACCAGTGGAGCAAGGATAACCAAATTCTTATGACGATCGGTTCAGACTCTGACAGGGGGGGTCTCATCATGGATCTAATCTCTGAATCCAAGCCGAAGACCATGGTTGAGATTGGTGGATACATTGGCTATTCTGCCATCAAATTTGGGAGTGCGTTGCGGGATACTGGGGGCTCACGGTACATCAGCCTCGAGTACAACGCCGAGTATGCTTCTCTGGCTCAGTCCCTGATTGTCTTCGCTGGATTGCAAGATTTTGTACAAATCATCGTTGGCCCAAGCGCGGCTTCCTTGGCCAAACTTGCCAAACAACAACTCAAGATCGACTTGCTGTTCATTGACCATGAAGCTGATTTGTACCTCAATGATTTGAAGCTTGTGGAACAGTATGACTTGCTGAGCTCCAAGGCATCCATCGTTGCTGATAACATCTGCGATGACAAGGCCCGGGATTATGTGGCATATGTGCAAGGCAGTTATAAGTCGCGGATCGCCTACTACTCTTTGCCAACGGGTCAGACGGTGAGTACACCTTCGTTATATGTCATAAAGTGGAAGCTGATGACAACGCTTAGGATGGCATTGTATTCTCAACCCGGTCTTGAACGAAGGCTTGCTCTTACGTACATTAACTTGTGAGGGTGGCTTGCCTTAAGGTCAAGCTTTATAGTTAGCTAAGACAACTAAACCGTTTATGGGATACCCTTCCATGTCATATGTGATGGTTCTTAGGACTTTGGTCAATTGATACACAGTGCATTCCATGTCTGGTTCGTTCACATGCCATCCCACTATAAACGTGCAGGTTTATTGACACTAAACGCCTGTAGAGCAGGTCTAGACATTGGACTGGATAAAAATTCAAACTAAAACTCTATAACGAGGATGCCGTTCGTTATGGACAGAAACAAGGCATGATGACACCTGCGATGGCAAGGCTTGAGATAATGTGGCATATCTGCAAGGCAGCTATAAGACTTAGACCGCCTATTACAAGTTGCCAACGGGTCAGAGAGTGAGTATTCTTTAGTCTCAGGGACTTGCCGATCGAACTGCACATAGTTCAAATTCCCACTCATTATCGAAGAACACGCTTGTGAGTGATTGTGTTGCTGTGGGCAGACCTCCCTTGTAAGCTCGGCAACCAGGTCGATCATATGCACGATAACGCGACCACACTGAGACTGGGCCCCATGTCCGAACCGGCCCGCTAAAGGTTGGTAGAGCTGATGGTTCACCTGATTGTGCCCCTTCTTTTTGATCACTTTTGCAATGGTAGGTGACACCAGGACTCAAAATACGGTTCTGACACAGCTTCTTAACCATACGCCTATAGATGTAATCTCATCACAAGTGCTTGCCTAATAATAGCTCACTTCATCAAGCTAAAAAACATCTGTACAAGCATCCACCAACGGGGGAATGGTGCCATCGACGTGGCGTGCCAAGCCGCATACCTGCACACACATCTGAATCAGGCTGAGCAATATTAGATACTTATTGGTTCCGCCGCAACAACTTATGCGCGGGGTCGGACTTGGGTTGCATTTCTTTTTTCAGCTCGTTGTCGACCCAGCTAGTTCGGATGATCCCTTGGCTTCCTTAATTGCGAGATTGATCAAAGGCTTCGTCCCTCTCATTCTCTCCATTGCGTCTTCCAGTTCCGTCTATCTACAATGCGCTCTCGTTCTGGCGCCTGGCTGTCACCGTTATCTTCAAAAGAAATCTGCATCGTTCTATGATTTGAAGCAATGTCAGCAACACGCAATCAAGAAGGTCTCGAGGTGAATCCTCACCAGGACGACGCAGCAAAAGCGCCAGAGGTCGACCCCCGATATTTTTACATGCACAACAGACCATCAGATTACGTCCGAGTCGTCCAGCAAAAGAAATTACCCTTTGGCTGGAGCTTGTGGGCATTACTTACACTTGCTGCTGTCATCTCCGCTGTAGTCATCGGCGCCGGTGTAGGAGCAGGTCTGGGGGTAAAACTGGCTGATTGCAAGAAGTATGCTTACTTAACCCCCTCGAGAGAAAAAAGGTGCGGCTCCTCTGCTTACACTTTTCTTCCATCAGATCCAAGCCCTCGTCAGCTCCGACCGGGACCACCGAGAACACCGAGACCACTGAGACCACCGAGACCACCACATGCACGACTGCTGATTCGGACGATGAAGATGATAGTGATGGTTATGCGCCCAAGTTACCACAAGATATCGTCAATCTCACTAAACCAGCTGAGTGCGCCGAGCGCGGGGGGCCCAACGAGCACAGAGCCATTGGTGGACTCAAGTTTAAATTCTATTGCGGCATGGATGCTCAGGGCAGTGACAAGATCAAAGATCTGGCAGCCCTTGTGACATACACATTCGATCATTGCGTCGACGCCTGTGAGAAGATGAATGAGCTGGTTATCAGGAACAATAACGGTAGTCGTTGTGACAGCCTTGTGTTTGGATGGCAGATGTCTAAAGCCTGGGATGATCTTGAATCCAATTGTTGGCTAAAGAGTGGTACGTCGCCAGACAGGACCTTCAACCTACCTCAGTATATCTATGCTGAGACGCCCGAGTGATCAACGGGGGAGATCTTTGTTGGAAGCGATATTTGTCTTCGTAAATTGGTAATTTGACTGGCATCGACTGGGTAGTTATGATACAATAATTGGCAGAAATTGATGCATGCCTTTCGATCAATGTATGTAGGAGCTAGTAGGTTGCCCAAGGACGACGCCATCCACATTCCATCACCTTTACAGCAATGGCACATACAAGCCCAGCAGCGTAACAGCATGTGGTGAAGGTGATCAGTCCCCAATATTCCCCATTGCAACGGGACAGGATTTCTCCTGCAATTGGAATTCCCGTCAGAGTTCTAAAGAAACCCATATTAGCGTCTGATCAAGCCGGGTTTCGTGTCATATTGAAGGACCTACCCAAGACTCACAACTGTATAAGCAGTCGCATAATATCTCCCATAATGCTCTGTCTGGCAAAGTTGTCCGACGCAAACAGGCGTAAGACTGATACCAGTGCCGCTGAAAAATCCAAAACCACAGCTGTAAACAACCAACATTGGCACGTTGCCTGAAGCAGGCAGCCAAAGACAGATGTTAGACAGGAGGCAGAGGGCAACAGTGACGATCAGAACGTTGAAACGCCCCAGTCTGTCAGCAAAGTAGCCGGGAACCACTCGGCCGAAGAATGACCCTGCGTTCATGATGGCAAGAAGTTGATACGATAGCCTGGGCGAGACACCGTGGGCTAGCGCGTATGACGAGATGTAGGAAATCGGAATGAAGAGCCCCCACTCAACGAAGAATACGGCTAGAGCCGTTAGCAAGAACGAGACATCCCGAAGAATACGGAGATCAGGGAGGATGTTCTCCTTGGAAAATGGCTTCGTAGGCAGGCGAGAAGTGATCAAGA
The DNA here is from genome assembly GCA_013266205.1 of Fusarium decemcellulare. Classification (NCBI taxonomy): domain Eukaryota; kingdom Fungi; phylum Ascomycota; class Sordariomycetes; order Hypocreales; family Nectriaceae; genus Fusarium; species Fusarium decemcellulare. The sequence goes on from JAAGWO010000110.1 coordinate 17,386, forward strand.
CGCAGGCGATCCCGAGGGAGATCAGCCATATGAGAGCTACCACACGAGTCGCCCAGGCAAATCCAATCTTGTCAAAGAGGCTTTCGAGCACAAGAGGAAGCATTATTCCTCCAATTGCGCCACCTCCTGCTGCAATCCCGGTGGCGATTCCTCGTTTGCGGAGAAAGAAGTGGCCAACGGCTGCAATTGCAGGTGTGAAAACCAACGACGTTCCCAAACCTCCACATAGAGAGAAGGATAGTATAAAATGCCAATACTCCGTGCAAAAGCCGAGGCTGATCATCATTGCCATGATCAGAGTCGAACCGAGGAAGACCAATGCTCGAGGTCCTCTGGCGTCAAAGATTGGCCCGATTAGGATGCCGCAAAAGAATGTCAAAAAGGTAAAGAAACTGAAGATCCAGCCAATTTGGCCAGATCCGTATTCTCGAAGTTGATGGGTTTCGAGGTAGGCCTGGAAGGAACCTAAGGAGTTCACCAGGCCTAGACTGGCGGCCAAACCCATGAAGCTGCCAAAGACGCAAAGCCAACCCGCAAGGCCACCTTCGGGGTACACATCTCCGTCTGCATCGTGGGATGGGACACCAGGAGAGGCTGCCCTGCTGCTTGATTCGCTGTCCGGCTGTTGGGTCATGATATGGCTGGGGTTTGGCCCAGAGAACCCTGTGGGTTCTGGCTTTGTCATGTCCATGATGAATATGGCCCTCGGCGAGGTTTAACAAAGATCTCAAGATACTATTTTGAGGCGTAAATTTGCAGTATTGTCAATGTCTTTTGATAAGCCAGCATTTCGTCTATATTAGCCTGTGGCATTTCTTTATGCAGCCTCATGGAAGTAGCTATGTATTGCGGCGTATGGATGTGTTCCCAAAAGATAAAGTCCGACACTCTGGGACGTCGGAGAAGTTGTCGGAGAAGTTGTCGGACATATCCAACCCGTGGAAACCTGCCATTTCAGTGCCGATTGATTTGTGGGGCGGTGGCGGTAATTGTCGCTGCTAGATCTGTGGGCCGAATAATCCTGATGCTCAAAAGTCCGGCGTGATCTCGACCTGCCCTTCACTGGCACTGCGCTTGCTAAATAGTCCATCGATGCTTCGCCATGTCCGCCGATGACTGCATCTCGGCTCGAGGAGTCAGCTTCTTGCCGGAAGTGCCCAAGTTTTTCGATGTCCTCAACAACTTGTGGCATCCTGAAACGAACCCGGAGGGCATAGTTAACCTTGGGCTTGCTGAGAATGTACGAGATCGTTGTGTTGAATGTTTGCCTCGGCTGAATGGTATAGGCGTTGATGCATCCGGAATTGACCGAATTCATAAACTCCAATGTACGAAGTTCTCAGCGCGTATACTATATACCAAATGCTGACAGCGATAGATTCGTGCCGACTCTCACGCGTTGACTTACGGGGATGGGTTTACGGGTTCAAAGCTGGTGAAGAAGGCTCTGTGTCAGTTCCTGAACCGGCAACTCAAGCCTTTTAAACCCCTTGCACCCTCACATCTTTCTGTTACGGCCGGAGTCGGCAATGCACTTGAGTGCTGTGCGTGGTCTCTATTCGAGCACGGAGACCAGGTACTTGTCGGCCGGCCTTACTGGACTGCCTTCAATTACATCTTTGGCATCCGAGCTGGGTACGTCCTACTTATTCCTTGCAACATGTTTTAGTAACCTCAATCTGGAATAGAGTCAAGGTTCGGGAGGTATCGTTTGGGACTATTGATCCTTTCTCCTTGGAAGCTGTCAAGGAATACGAGAAAGAGTATATGCGAGCACCGGAAGAGTCGAAGTCTGTCAAGGCCATACTCTTGTGCTCTCCACATAACCCACTGGGTTTGTATAAGAAGTTAAGAAAGAGGAAATATCGAAACTAACAGGCTACCAGGTCGTTGCTACTCTGAGCAAGTTCTCAAGGCTTATATGAGCCTCTGTGGTAAATTGGGACTGCATCTCATCGTCGACGAGATTTATGCGCTGTCCGTATTCGAGAACCCCGAGATGGACGACCCCGTGCCATTCACTTCGATACTGTCTATAAACCCCGACGGGCTTATGGACCCTAGGAAGGTTCATGCGCAATGGGGTTTTAGCAAGGTGCGTTGTTGTATCTCCCACGTATCTCGCTCAGCTAACACAAGAATAGGATTTCGGTGCCACTGGACTACGCATTGGTTGTGTTATAAGCCAGGCCAATGAACTCTTCCTAGAGTCACTTACAAGCTTCTCGTAGGTCTTTCACCTTGTCGATTGTCATCGTGTTAAGATTGACAAATCCGCAGGCTCTTCAATTTTCCGTCAAGTCTTGCAGACAAATCGGCTGCTTCCTTTTTGATGGACCAGGAATACACTGAAAAGTACATTGAATCGTATCGATCACGTCTAGCGGAGAGTTATATGCATGCGACTCAGTTCTTTCGAGAGCACGGGATTCCATATCGAAAGTCAAATGCTTCCCTGTTTTTGATGGTCAATTTGTCGGCGATAGCCCCAGACCGGTCGGCCACCAACGACGATATCCTAACCTTGCTGAAAAAGGAGAAAGTGCATTTTACTTCAGGGGCTGGCTATTACAGAAGCGAAGAGACTGGATGGTTCCGTGTAGTTATCGCGCATCCCAAATACGTTTTGGATGAAGGCTTGAAGAGGATGCTTCGAGCATTGTCCTAGTTATAGCAAGGGCAAGAACGCCTCGCTCCACGAGGAATTTTAGACGTTGTGGCTTTCGAGTGACAGACCAATCGAGCATCTGTAACTTCATACAACGTCTTTGGCGTGCGGCTTCTTAAGTCTAGACTTAGGGGGGCGAACCACCTGGGCACTTTGATTCAGCCTAGTCTGCAGCTAAAAGCAGGTCTCAGTATTTTGACGCTGGAACCCGGCAAAGTCGGCATCCGAAGGGTGATAATTCCGTCCTTGTCCCTTGAAGGCGTTGGGTGAGGCTGAAATTGGCTTGCACTAAAACCCCAAAGCGGTTGGTTCGCGGGCCCAACCGGCACTCGTATCCGATTTATTGAATTCTCGAGCCTATCAGAAGAGACAGATCTCAACACCTTCGCATCGCCTGAACACCCCGGGGGTTTTGGGCACGCGGGGGTCTTTCAGCTGGTTTCATTAGGCCCGTATCGGAAGCGCGCGCCTGCGGTGTAAAACGGCTTCAGGGGACTTTAAGAGGAAGCCACCAGAAACCATGCCCCTCGTTGCTTGGCATCTTGTATCTGAACGACAATGACTCCCTGGACGACAAAAACGTTACTGCTAGCGGTGTACACTGGGGCGAGCATCGCAGCAGCTCAAGCAGTACTCCCATCCTGCGCCGTGAGTTCAAACTACCTCTATAGCCGCCTCCGGCAGCGAACGGATCTCTAATGAACGAGTGGTGTTCTAGCAAAAATGCTACACCAGCTTCTTCAGTGACGGCACTTCGTCCAAGACAAGCTGCAGCTCTCTGGATCTAAAATGTCTTTGCCAAGATGACGACTACCTCGAAACCCAGATTTGCTGCCTCCACGAACAATGCGACGACGGTGACCGAGAAGCTGCCGAAGGATATGGGAGGTCGACTTGCCAGGGCGTCGGGGTGACGTTGCCGCATGGGCTGACATGCCCGAGTCTATCAGCGTCGAGTTCAGCAACAGGTACGTCTTAGAGATTTGTCCGATGACAGAAACAAAGAAATGCAGGCCAACTGACAGGGCGCGGCAGCGACAGCAGATAATTCTGAAAGCACCAAGGCGGCTAAGACCGACTCTTCGTCAGCTTCAAGCACATCGACCGATAGCGACAGCGACAGCGATAGTAAGAGCGACGATGACAACGAAAACGATGGGAGCGACGATAGTGACAGCGGGAGCAGCAATAGCTCAGGAGGTGGAAGCTCCAACTCATCTAATAACCACAAAACGTCAAACGATGGATTAAAGACTGGCTTAGGTGCCGGACTTGGGGCAGGGCTCCCTGCCGTTGCGGGTATAATAGGTGCCATCTTGTTTCTCATGAGGCGAAAGAAGAACCAGCCGGCTGCTCCAACAGCCCAGGTCTACCAGCCACCTGTCGGTCCTAACCCTCCAACGTTTCAAGCGCAACCTCAATATGGTCAGCCGGGTGCAAACTACGCCTATGCTCCTCATCAGCAAGCATACTCTCCTAACCATGCCGAACTCGGAGCTGTTAAACCTATTGAGAAGAATGAGGCAGTCGAGGCAGGCTCAACTCCAGTTGCCCCTCCTGTTTATGAGTTGCCGCCGGGACATTACCAACCGCAGACCGAGTTGATGGGAAGCACGCCCACTCCTGTGCACGAGCTGCCGCCGAATCATCAGCAATACCCGCCGCCTCAAGTTCAGCATCCGCAATAGCGGAACTGTTGTCGGCACCGAAGCGATATACGATAATAAGGAGCAATAATGTGGTCGGAGTTCGTTTTAGCCTGTTCTGTCTGTTCTTTATAATGCTTTACCGGGGTTTGGTAGAGGCTGAAAGTTGTGAAGTTGAGGCACATTTTGTCTCAGGGTTTTGTATGGACATGGTACATACCAAGACACGATAATGAATGCAATTTGACTTGTAACTGTACTCTCTCCCTCGCTGAAAGAACCGGCTCTTCCACACGTAGTTGAGATTGATCCTGAGGAGACTTCGGTCGCTTAGTTCCACGGGCTGCATGTTCTCTTTCGAGTGATTGTTCCCTCAAAGAGGAAACGCGCTGTTGACCTCCAACTTCCTCGACGAGGTCCGATGATAAACTACCGGCAACACATTGCATGTCGACTTCATGAAAATCGATCCTATACCTTCACTTCAGTCAACTAAAGATCAAGCCCCCAAGTCATCAGCCATGATGAGGCCCTTTGATTGCGTATTAGGTGGGATGTCCTGCCAATTGCACAACCACACTTAACCAATCTCCTCTACCTTGATCATGAACTGACCAGAGGATCTGAGGTACTCTCAAAATTGAGGCTCTGCCTTACAATCGATGTATCAGTTGCGTTGTCAACGCAGTTCTTTTGCATTCACTCATGTACGTGTTCGGTGGAATGGTGGCCTCGTGCCAAGTTTGTAGCATAGAAAGAGCCTCAATGCCCCCCTACCTTATTTGTGATAGGCTCACCATCGTCAGCGATGACCTCCATGCCTGCCGTCCTGATCTTGGCTGAGGGAAGCCAAGTCTTGCGTACAGATAACCGATCCAATTAAATCAGGTGGTCCTGGCCCCCACTTCCAGATGAGACAATGATCGGCAAAAGTTGTCTCACCGGGACAGGGAGACGAAAACATGGGCCTCGAAATCATTGACGTTAGCTGCTGCTGCTGTAATATTATCGTCCTAATGCACATTCAGAGCCTTACTGCAACGTTTCCTCGATGGTTCAATGCGGGTGAGATCAGGACATTGGCTCTACTTAATGCAGCCGACGCTCCCTCGAGAGGTCTCTAACAACGCACACGCGAAATTTGCCCTCAACTCGAAGATGCCGAATTCCGCAGTTGACCAGGCTCAGAACGCAAAGTTCCATCCCGCCATCAATCATTTGAAAAAAATCTGCATTCTGGGTATCACGTTTTTTACAACCCTTAACCTTGTATCTCTGGTCTTGTCCGCCGTGGCCTACAGCCAGAGTGACAGAAAAGAGCCAAAGGAGCTTGCTCAGTGCATTGTTGTATGAACTGTCGTTTTCTGGAAAAGAATGAGTTTGTGTCTAACATGACCACTTAAGCTTGGAATCTTCTTCTTTCTCATTGCTACGTCCACCTGGTTGATCATCACCCTCAAACCTAACCGACAGACCCAGAGCAGGCTGATTTTTTCTGGGGCCACAATAATCTTCGATGGACTTGTCTCGTACGTCAGCTATTACTAAATAGGGCGGTTAACTTGGAGTCATAGCTGATTTGGCATAGTCTGGGGTTTGGTGTAGTCTTTACAAAGGTCCTCATCAGAAACGAGGGATGGGAGGGTGAGGTGACAGTCAGGACTGCATCGACGATTATTAATCTTGTTTGCGCGTAAGTTTTCTTATGGTGCCATGATTTTAATTGTACTAATAGAATGCAGGTTGGTTGCATTTGTATTGCTCTTCTTTCACAGGCCTTTATTCGCCGGTATTCCAACAGACACCGATTTGGGCAGGTATTAGCCGGAATACCATGTAGGGAGGAGACTGAGGACTGTGGAAGACCGACTTAGGCCCGAGCAATAGGTATACTATCGGGAACCAAGGACCGGACGGGCTATATAGCGACATGGGTAAGGTAGTCACTAGAATGCATTGGCAGAAGGTATGTCCGAAGGACAGACGAAGTCGACGCCGGGGAGGAAAGGGTATGGTCATAAAATCAAGAGGACAGCGTTCTTATCACGGTGTGTCTGCTGGGAACTGTATTCGGGGTTGCTGACTGTGGGGTGGTGATAGCGGAGCTGCGCCGGCGTAGCGGGGCCGATGCCACGGCGCTCTCCGGACAGGGACTCACCAGCTCGATAGTTGGTGGGATATGCTAGTTCAACAAATTACAGAGCGTTCCGCAGTGTTAGTAGCTCAGGCATGCGTAGCATGTGATCTAGCGTAGACGGAGTAATCTTGAAAGTCTTATAACTGTCGAGAAGCTTGACATAGATGCATGTGGAGTGAGCAATCTGTAGGGTTGTGCTGCACTAGAAGAGATGAGGATCACTATGGTAATTGAAAGCTTACGTATCATGATTCTAGTAGGGAGCAACGAGCAATAGCACGTCAGATTCCTAGAGCATCACGTGGTTAGCCTGCATATATCTGCGTGTAAGAAATTACCTCAAGAATCCTTCCCCCCGCCTTTATGACTCTTATTTGTACCGGAAACTGGGAGGCACCAAACACATTGCTCACGGAAACTCCGCTTCCAACCTCGTCGTGGTTTTTGCCATCGATCTGTTCTCAAAGCTATCAGACAAGTGCACTTTCACCATGTCTCAACGCTCGGTCGAACTTGAGAACCTTAATACAGGAGACGGAAGGCAAGGCGTCCTGCGACGACATACCCCAGATAACACTTCTGAGCCCCAGGCTCAAGGCCCCGAGTTCTCATTGCCACCAGCCGACACTGGCAAGCAGGCATGGCTGTTCTTGGCGGCTTGCTGGGTTGTTGAAGCTGTGACATTTGGTGAGATCTTAGCAACGTGCTCACTACGTTCCCGGAGCTTTGACTGAGTGTAATTAGGCTTTGGCTTCTCATTTGGTGTCTTTCAAGACTACTACACGCATCATGAACCATTTGCGGGATCGGGCGGTATTGCTGCCATTGGAACAACCACAACGGTGAAAAATTTCAGCCCATTGCAGCTACACATTAGTTGATCTAACCCATATAACAGGGAATCATGTACATAGGAACGCCATTTGTTGTCGCTTTATGCCGCCTCTTCCCCCGACAAGCACGCTGGTTCACACTGTTAGGACTCTTCATCGCCGCTCTGGCTTTGGCAATGAGCTCTTTTTGCACCACAGTGCCCCAGCTCATTGTAACACAGGGAATTATGTACGGCATCGGTGGCTGCGTCGCTTATTGTCCTTGCACTCCTTATATAGACGAGTGGTTTGTCCGGCGCAAAGGTCTTGCATACGGCATCGTGTGGAGCGCCGCTGGAGCTGGTGGCGTCGTCCTACCTGTTGTCCTTGAGTCTCTGCTCAACAACTACGGCTTCCAGACAGCTGCCCGTATTTGCGCTGGTATTCTCTTCGTCTCTTCAGCTCCTCTGGCCTTTTTCATCAAGCCTAGACTGCCAATTTCGGCCGTCACTCACAATCGGCCATTCAACTTCCGATTTGTTACGTCCAGGCTGTTTATCCTTCATCAGTTGGCCAACGTTATTCAGGCAACAGGATACTTTCTTCCAGCCATCTACCTCCCGACTTATGCCCGCACAACTTTTGGAGCTTCATCTTTCTTGTCTGCTTTGACAGTCATGCTCGTCAACATAGCCACAACCATCGGCATGATGGCTATGGGCTATCTGAGTGATAAGCTTGCCGTCACGACTTGCACCATCATCTCAGCGACGGGCGTAGCTACATCTGTCCTGCTGCTCTGGGGCTTCTCGGCATCTCTACCTCTTCTGTACGTCTTTTGCATTCTGTATGGCCTCTTCGGAGGTTCGTGGTCATCCACATGGCCGGGAATCATGAGAGATGTATCTCAGATTGGCGAAAGCGAGGGATACCCATATGCAGACCCTGTCATGGTACATGGTCAACTTTGCATTGGGCGGGGAGTTGGAAATATCATTGCAGGACCCTTGAGTGACTCGCTCATCAAGGGTATGCCGTGGCAGGGGAAAGCCTTGGGGGGTTATGGCAGTGGATATGGCATTTTGATCTTGTATACCGGCCTTACGGGTCTTGTGAGTGGAATGAACTTTATATGGAAGAAGTTGAGTTGTCTATAAGTGGGTGTTCCTTACGGACCCTGAATCAAATTTATCTATACTTCTAGTTTTTTGAATAGCATAGCTTCCAGAAACCCTTTCCTGGCTCTCTTCATCAATATGTAGACTTCACCGAGATATTAGTACCCTGCGGTCTTCAAGCAAGACGAGAATGATAACCATAGTACTAAAGACTCGTCTATTTAGTCGGCAATTTGTTTCTTGATTTACGATAGATGGCCCCATAGCCATCCACAATGTCCAGGTTGACATTGGCACGTAAGCCGCACGCATGGGCTGTTGGATAAACGAGCGTTGCTAGGAAACGATACCATACTCAGGCGGTTGACATGTGAATGGTGACGCCACGACTCTGGGTCATGACCAATCAGCTCTAACGATGAAGGCTCAAACGACATGACGAACCTTTTACTTCCTGTTGTCATCGCACTCGCATTCGCAAGACTCAGCCTCAATACCTGAGCGTTGTTCAACGTTAGCGGCAGATAACGCAATCGCTCATATCTTTGTCGCGTCGATTTCGACGTTAGTGGTAGTAACTCTGTTGGATAAGATACAATGTAAGCCACCTTGTCATCGAACCGCTTCTGATAGCATACTGTAGAGTACCATTTATCAGATCTGGAATAGAGTTGTTACGATATTCATGCAGCTATACCTTCGCAATAAGTAGTATGAAATTCTGACTACAGTTCATCAAATGGTTGCGATGCGACTACGCCGCCTTTGCTGCGCCATGATACTGTGTGAATCTCTGTTAGGGTCAAAGACGTCATCGATAATAGGATTGTTGTCTAGCGATGACGATCAACTGGGAGTCCGAAGGAAATGGTCTAACGTAATCGGGATTAGGAGGCGGTCGATAGCGGGCGACTTGCTCCATCTCGCGATTATTCAAGGGCGAATACTGACCGAGTACGACCGCGATCCTAGGAGAAACGCCATGCTTACGCACATGACTTTAACATGGTTCATTCTGGATTACAACGATAGAGTCATGACGTCCTTTATTACGCCTAACTAAGACGCAGAAAGGTGTATAAAGTATCAGATCATATCCTCTCCAAAACTATCATCACTTCTTAACTCTCGCAGTCACCAATTTACTTTAACTCAAACACAACTGAATCCCCTTATTCCACACATTCTATCAATCATGTCTGGCATTATTCCTTCCGAAAATGAGCGCGGCCAGGGCGTGTCCCATGCCACTGGCGAGTCCAAGGTTCCCCCAGCTGTCCAACAAAAGGCACCTAGGGGTCTCGAGGAGAAGCTACCCGATTCCGTATGTGTTAATCTCGTATGGTCTAGAATCAGGATTGCCTAACACTCTTCACAGGTTCACCCCACTGGATCAGAGCCAGGGCAGTCTACCAATAAGTCACACGCCAAAGGTGGTGGTGAAGCTTCCATTGTTCCCCAGAAGATTCAAGAGAAGTTGCCGGAGAGCGTTGAGAGGGCCGTACCCAACGCTATCCATGATACCGGTGACACCGGTGGTCTGCACAGGAAGCAGTAAATAGTTGTGCTAGAGACGCTGCGAAGCATCTTGCAGGAGGAGTTGCAAACTGCACGGCATAGAATAGGACTCAGATAATTGAGATTTGAAACACCAGCGTCAGCCAGTAATGCATAACCAGCGTCTATAAGCGACATGTATAGTATGGGTAGCTTCAGCATAGTTTAATATGCAAACAACAGCCGGGGGCAGTCATAACTGATACATAGATGAAGAGTGGAGATATTATTTTAGATTATATAGTGTACAAATTCGTGACCCGTTCCGACGCCCCAGAGCTAGTACACTCCAACATTTACAGATACAAAAACACACCCGTCGCAAATATGAGCACAGCTGTGACCGCATGGTTGATACTCGCTTTGGTAGCCTCGGCCTTGGCTTCCCCGACAACACCCTCATCTTTGGCAAATTGACGTATAATCACCGCATCCCCAAGTCCAACAACAGTTCCAAGCATCATACAAAGCCCCAAGCACCTCTTCGTGACCGCTGCTGCCAATGGGCTGGCCCGGCAGATTGGGGAGAATTGCCAAAATGCCAAGAGTCCAAGTTGACCAATGCTTACACCAACGTTGCGAATGCCATAGGCGTAGACGACAGATCTCTGGAAGGCTGCGGCATGTGGTGACGTTGACTCTTTTTCAGGTGCAGGGGGTGGTAGACCAAACATGCGGATGGCCGTGTTTGGTGACACGAAGCTGTAAATACCGACGCTTACGCCTGTGACGCTAAGGAGTACCGGAACAGCCGGAACGGCGGCACCGAGGGAGATGGGCGACGACATTTTGATAGTGATGTTTTTTGTATGAGCGGCTTGACGGTGTGGAGTCGAGAAACAGGTCAGGATTGATAAAGTATTGTTCTTCACTTGAGATGATCAGGGATGATGGAATGACTCCCAGCCCCCTCAAGCGTCCATGGAGCCGGACTTATGTTGTCCCTCAGCGCGATGTCTTAGGCTGAGGTTAGTTCGTCATATCCACCAAGCCTCTTTTGGGGCAACTTGCGATCGACCATTCTAACGGAAAGGTTCCGCGTGGCTGAATTAAATCCTGTAACGACAACAAAATCGACAGTTGTCGAAATTTGTAACTAATTGGCCGTTATGGTGGGATAGGCTGTGGAGAAAATCTTGCATTTGACATATCCACGGAATGTCCTGGTCTTCTTGAATGTGGTGCGGAAGAGGTATTCGGCTCCTGGGCGGTTGAGATAAGGAAATACGCCCTATACAAGAATTCGATACTCAGAGGGAGATGGTTCACGAATTTCTCTGGTGGACATTTCCTGAAATCGAAGATATCCCCTAACAAGAGTTCATTATCAAGAAAGTGTTTTTGTTTCATCACTGCCAGCCATGCTGGGCTATGGTCTTGGATATGGATTAGAGGAGAAATGTTGTTGCGATTGACTCTTGGACTTGGAATACCGTAGGCAATAAACCAGTTGCTACTCTTATCGGTCATATAGTTCAAAGCTCTTCAAAATATGAGAACTGTTAAGCATGAATTTAACTTTGTCTTGCCGAAGCTCGGAAAAGGCCTGAACTGGTGTATCCGGTTTTCCGGTCGCTGCGTCTAACCGATGGCCAGGCCTAGCGTATGTGTACATGAACAGGCGAGCGTAGTAACCGACGCTCATGTCTTCCGAGGGTTAAATTAGCACTCTATCCTGATAGTAGATGAGACGGTATTTTCCACCAATGGCTGTCTCATTTTACCTTGCTTGAAGACGATCGTCATGCCAAGCTCTGTCAAGTTGCATTTCCCCACTACTTGCATCCAGGGTTTTTCCCCGCATCATTGAGCAACGACACCACTTTTCCGGCTTGGCGACACGGGTCCCCAGGTTATGGATTGTCTTTTTGGGACGAGACCGGGGCTGCGGGGGCAACAGACCGCTCATGGAGTCGTCTGAGATTGATCAAAGAAAACCTTGATAGCTAAAGTACTTAATCTCCCGCGGCTCAAAAGGTGCTTGGACCTCCATTCTCTTGTTCCCAGCTGTGCACCGTGGCCTTGCTGGTTTCTCTAAGGGAAACCATCTTCCGTAATCATGCATCTACTCCGGGCTCTGTCTCTTGTGGGAGCATTGGCTATCACGGCGGTCAATGCTGTGACTCTGCCAGCCGGCGTGCCCCGTGATGTAAGCGAGTTCCGCGACAAGCATCCCTACAAGCCCCCGAAGCACGACCACCGGAAGATTGTCACGATTCGTCCTTCCAGACATGATTCCGACGATGTGTCAGAGAGTTTCAAAAGGGGAGTACTGAGGGCCAACAATGGAGGCACACTCTATCTACCTAAGGGAAAGAAGTTTGTTATCGGCAAGGTTCTGGACTTGACAGGACTCAATGATATTCACATCCACCTCGATGGTGAAATTCGAGTGAGAAATTGCGCCGTTCAATCATGGGTCCTTGAGAGACTAATTGGCGTGGATAGTTCACAAATGATGTCGAATACTGGCAGAAAAACGCCTGGTATCACCCGTTCCAGAAGTCCATCATGTTTTGGAAATGGGGAGGAAACGACATCAAGATCTACGGAAAAGGAGTCATTGAAGGTCAAGGGTACGTTGGAAGCTACAGTTTTGTCCCAAATTTCTTCTTTACAAGTGCTAATGGGACGACAGACAGCGATGGTGGAACGAATTCGAGGCTGGAACCGGCTCGTAAGTTGAAGCGAACGACTCGGGAATTATGAGACCTAATGGCTGGTTTTTAGCATTCTCAACCCCGACAACAAGTATTATCGTCCAATCCTTTTCTACGCAGAGAATACAACGAATCTGGACGTGTCTGGAATTCACCTCAAAGACTCGCCCTGCTGGAACAACTTTATCGTCAGCTCCAAGAACATCCGTTACACTGACGTCGTCGCAACCGCCCTATCCAACAACGGAAGCATCATACCCAAGAACACGGATTTTATGAACACCATGAACACCTCGACTGTTCGTGTTGAGCGAACATGGGTCAACATTGACGATGATTGCTTCTCACCCAAGCCAAACAGCTCCGACTTGTACGTCAACACGATGTACTGCAACGGGACGCATGGTCAGGTAAGATCATTAAAGGTGTTTTGAGGCAAAATTTCAAAGCTGACATACACTATAGTCTATGGGCTCGCTAGGACAGTATAAGGGTGAGGTCTCCAACGTTCACGATGTGCACATCGAGAACGTCTGGATGCTGAATGGAGACGTAAGTCATGCAAATCAAGGTCATCAATCGAGATACTAATCTCTGGCACAGTACTCGGGAGCCCGAATCAAGGTCTGGGCTGGTGCTGAAACTGGCACAGGATATGTCAACAATGTCACTTTTAAGTGAGTGACACATCTAACGACCATCGAACAGCCAGTTAACATCAAATCTTCTAGGAACTTCTGGGTGGCACGGATGGACTATGGCATCTTCCTCGATTCCTGCTACTTCAACATCACTGCCGAAGAATGCAACAAGCACCCGTCAGGCATGAAAATCTCAAACATCCATTTCCAAAACTTTACCGGCTACACCTCTGGTGTCTACGGAAACGCCGTTGCGCGTCTGTCATGCTCAGCAAACGAAGACGCCGTCTGTTCCAACATCACTTTGACGGACTTTGACGTAAAGACACCATGTGGCGGAGACCCCGTTATTATTTGCGACGGAATGGATAGTCATATTGGAGTGGATTGCGTTCCGTATGATAGCGATGAGGCCCAGGCTGCACTAAAGGCAAAGTGTAAGACGCCGATTGCGAAGATTGATACGGATCCCTGGGGGAGTGGAATTATCGAGCAGAAGAAGGATGCGTTTCATCCACTCTCGAATGAGGTGTAAGATGGAGCCATGGTCCCAGACCAAGCCCTATTGCTCATAAACTGCAACAAATGCTACATGCTAACTGAAAAATGATTCAACCATGCATTGAGTTAGAGTTGTAATCCCTGTTTGCTTTTCAAGAGATTGATTGTTCGCTATCTTATTATGTTATCTTCTCCTGCTAAAGTCACAGAGGCCCGCCACAAGACCACAGAACGTGGTTTCTACACATCAGCAGTATTTCTTCACCACCACCAATGTCCCACTCAGAAGTAACTGAGCGTGCAGCAAGCCTATGTGATAGGTTTCCAGCATCTCCGCTTACCGAATATCGCCCAGGAATGACAAGATTTGTTTCATATCCGTATCGTCTATAGATGCCCTTTCAAGGTCAGAATTTCCTTTGAGATGCATGCACCAAAGTGCACAGACCATGTAGATCAGTGGTCAAAGACGCAGAACCTTGAAGCCGCGTATAGGGTGAGATATCCTGCAGTGTGCCTGGCGAGCAGCCGCTATGCTATAATACTAATAACTTGCTACACTAGTGACGCGCGAGGGTGGTTAGATTTCAACTGCTATGCGAGTACATCACACCTCCATCAAAAGAAGAATTACGAAATATCATGGCTACAATTGGCCGGACAGTGCGCGTTATACTCCGATCTCAAGCCTTAAATCTCACAATCATGGACATGCGTCTCATGAGAGGTGCGGAGGCGCCGACCATGACGTTGTTGTAAGACATCTGGCGTAGACATCTATTCTAGAGATCTAGAAAAGGGCTCCCTCAATGCGTGAAGATATGAGCAATTGGAAGCTTTTATGGCGTTATTCGCTCGGGGAGCTGCGCGATAGGCGTTGCGGGCGCAACAACCATGCAATGGGATCGCTTGGTTGACTTGCCGTGTCTCTGGGAGAAACTCTGGGTCCAGAAATATCTTACCTGTCGAATCGGCGACAAATAACAACGCGCGCGTCATGGTCCGTCAATACGCTAACGCCGCCCCAAAGCCGATAGCTCACCACTTTACGTCAACGACTTGGGTACACATTCTTCCCCTCACGTAGCCAAACGTCATATGTGGAGGTAAGGTCCAGCCCCTGAAGGCTGTTGATATACAGTGAATTGGCACGTGAAAATGGTTTCGTTATCTCTGTTAGGTATATATCTTTTTTGAAGAGCTTTTCCCCGGACGGTATCAAGAGGTAGCATCGGCTGCATTGTTCCTAAACATAGGGCTTATTGCCTGGTCCTCTCCAACATTTCGATCCAATGCAAACTGGTCAATCGGTATCGCCAAGTCACTCGCTCGATTGCGTAGCCCGGCATAACCAACACTACCTTGAGCCGACCGTAAGCGAGTATCTTCATTCGAGATAAGATGGGGTCCATGGCAAACACAGGCCTCAACGTTGCCTTCATCTACGACCCAAAGGCCTTTTACCTCGATCAAGGATACTCCGAAGTCGAATGCGCCGATCTAGCAGATGACGTGACCATCGATGGAATCACATCGGCCCTCGAGAGGCTGGGCCACCGTGTGGTCCATGTGCCTGGTGTCAAGACTCTTGTCAAACATCTCGCCCAGGAAGATCACAAAGCGTGGGACGTCGTGTTCAACTACAGTGAGGGTCTGTTTGGGACGGCTCGAGAGTCTCAAGTTCCGGCCTTGCTAGAAGCATACCAGATTCCGTTTACGTTTTCTGATGCTGCAACACTGGCCATGTGCATCGACAAAGGAAAGACAAAGGTAAGCGGAGTACTTTTCATTTTGATAGTGCTTGTGGCTGATCAATTGGTTTCTTGCAGATGCTTCTCGATCACTATCAGCTACCAACGTGTCCATATGTCGTTGTTCCCAAGCATGGAGAGACTGTCGACTATGGTGATGTTGGCAAAGGTCTTTCGTATCCACTATTTGCAAAACCTGCCTACGCTTCAACATCCAACGGTATAACACCAGCCAACAAGATCATCCGGGAGAAAGATCTTCCACCGACGGTTGACGGCTTGCGATCCCAGTTCAAAGACCAGGAGATACTCGTCGAGAACTTTCTCGGTGGGCGTGAATTCACAGTTGCAGTCCTCGGAACGGGTACCAGCTCCAAAATTCTTGGGGTAGCTGAGGTGACGTGGTATAATCCCGAGGGTCGGGAAAGCGACGATGAGTTGGTTGACTTTGCAACCAAGTTTTCTAAGACGGGTGGCGGGATGGGCAAGGATATGGGTCACGTTCACGCCGATATGAATGATCCCTTGGTGAAAGAAGTGGCCGAGATCGGCCTCACAGCCTATAGAGCTCTGGGATGCCGAGACGGTGGTCGTATTGATATTCGGCTCAGCTCAGAGTCGCAAGGTTCCGAACCCTACATCATCGAGGTATGCATCTACAATCTCGTATACAACGCCCCAGCTGTTACTGACTCGGGCTCAGGCAAACCCGATATTTGGCATACGCCCGGACTACTCCCTCTATACCTGGATCGCCAAAAACAACGGCATCGAGTATCATGAAATCATCGAGAAGGTTCTTGCTGGAGCACTCCAGAGAAGGGAGGCAACAACAAGCGACTCGGCCAAACTCTGATCACTGGGGAATTTCATTGATCATAGGACGAACTTCGTCTATTGTCTTCTATAAAATTGTAAGCAAACGCGCCTGCGGTGGCCGACGACAGGACCACACTCTAATTGACAGAATCCAACACCTGGTTTGCTGGGCTACTTACAGCAAACCCCCATCCAAGCCGTGAGCTGTGATGCATGGCGCTCACGATTGTTTAATCTTATCCAGCCCGCCCTGCTCCTGAATCTCATTGTGTTCAAAGTTGAAGTG